>APFE031750654.1:0-12559 GCA_000404065.3 Pinus taeda
CCTCCAAATGCTTCCAAATGTCAACATTTGTTGTAGGTGGTAAAGTTACTTCCATTCCTACAATTCTTTCAGATTCCCATAATGGAACACACTCATCATAAATTTTATATCAGCAACTAGAGAAAATCCTATAGAAAGAGTTGTACCCTTCTTGGATGTTACCTTACCTCCAAATGCTTCCAAATGTCAACATTTGTTGTAGGTGGTAAAGTTACTTCCATTCCTACAATTCTTTCAGATTCCCATAATGGAACACACTCATCATAAATTTTATATCAGCAACTAGAGAAAATCCTATAGAAAGAGTTGTACCCTTCTTGGATGTTACCTTATGCTACATCGAATATAAGTAACACCATGATACCTTGTTGGTTTTGGAAGGCTTCTTTCTTCTATTTAAATATAAACTCTTTTAGGGTTTCTCCCTATTTAAATTTGAAAACTCTGTCTAAAAATTGACACCATACTAAATGGTACGATCTTAATTCCTCTAGCTAGACACCATTTTTTTCATTGGATTCTTACCTATAAATCCAAGAAAATATTTTTCACTCCTTCAATCGTGAATGCATTGGATCCCTCTTAGAGTTTCCACCTATGCATAAATCTGAACCAACTTCTCTTCAAAGTGGCTCTGATAGCATGTTATAAATTCATGTATACCATATTTTTTTTTATATTTTCATAGGTACACACAACTAAAAATAGAAACACACTGAAATGGATATCTTTAAATAACAACATAGAGTGGAAAATATGTTAGTAATCAAATCATACATATAATAAACAAGTTTAATTGTCATACCCTATTGTATCAGACACCATGTTTATTTCTTATAGATATATATAGAGAAACCAAAATATCTCTAGGAGATTAAAATATTTGTTCTTTTAAAATCTCAACATGTATCTATAAGTAAGAAACATTGTGTCAACCCCTATGGAATCTAGATAATGGTGTCAATAAAAATTAAAATTGACACAAAATAGTGTCAGACAATATGGAATCCACACCTCCTTTCAACCCTCCTCAAGGACTATATTCCCTTACAAAGCCTATGGGCTAACCAAAATTCCTCCGAAAGGGCTTGCAGTGTGCTAAACTATAAGGCTAGCCCTTCCATAGGTTCTGTCACCATGCTTCTTGCCTATCAATACATCTAGAGATCCCATTTTCTTTTGATCTATCACACTAAGCTTCAAAACCATGTCCTTGCTATAGTGTAGGCCTAGACCTTTCCTTTCGGCCCTAAACCCTTGCACACAAGCCTTGTAGACTTCCCCATTTGCAAGAGAATGTTTGTATCACCTAGGTGACCACCTTCTAGCCCTTGAAGTAGCTATGATTTCCTTGGAAAAGTAGAACCCCAATCAAGGAGAAACATGCATTATTTTTCTCTCCATGATTATCTCAAGCCTATCCATTGGATTTTAATTTATAGTTTTCCTTATAATGTGCAATACCATGGGCTTATCATAATTCCATGAGTTGTTAGAATGGTATTGTTCTGTACCATCATCCCTCTATAATACCATGGGTCTATGGTTGCAAATCCCCATCACTTATCCCATACACACATAGAACCAATTCTATTATTTGTCTCCTCTTGCATGCATAACACTATGGACACATGAGAGTAGCTCCTAATTCTCACAAATTTCAACATGATGTATTTGAAAACATAATTCCAATTTATTTTCTAAAACTCTTCGTGTAGATCCAATTTAACCAACACTCATTTCTTGTTTGAAGTTTTGAGAATGTGAATGGTTTCATGGGCAACCATAATATCATCCAATGTTTTTCACACTTCTAGATATCATATTTCTGAGTTGATATAAGAAGTGGGAGGTGATGTTTATGGAAATCAACAATTATTTTGGTCATTACCTTATAGGCTACATGGAAAATGAAAATATGTATGAAGATGCTTGTATCTTGAACCCTACCTTTCCATAGGACTAAATTGAAGAATATGGAATCCAAAGCTCTCAATAAATATTTTGGCATTCATGATTCCTCCATCGCTTCCCATAGTCACTAAATACTATTGTCCAAGAATCTTGGAAGAAACTTGTTGCAAAACCGTCCAACACAAACACATTATTTTTGGTCATTGATTTGACCATTGATTCCACTATTTTTATGGTTATTTTATGTAAGATGGTCTCATCATTTTCCCTGGTGAATAGTGTGGGGCTACATTGCACAATTTGTTGTGTGGATCCATTTTGATATGCATATGGTTTGAAAACATATCTTTGTACAAGCTCACAATCTCTCACACCATATCCTCATGATCTTAAGCCTTGAATCCTTCTTGATTTTCCAAGGAGGAGTTTCAATTATCATGGTGGAAATGAAGGATCATGTGATGGAAGGAGGAGATATGTTTATCCCCTTCCTTAAGATAGTGTATTATAAACTTCTATTGGTAGAATATTTATTCCTTCCTTCTTTGATCTGTGAGTACAGTCAAGATATTGGATTTCTCCATAATCACTTCATGTAATGCCCCATTGAATGGATTTTTTTTTAGATGATCTCTATTACGGCTTCTTACACTTCTTTATCTCGAAGTATACTCTTAAATTTCTCTTAGTTCATATCTTGATCTAGATTTTGAGGTGTTTTAATTTGTTGTTGTCTTACTATTCTACATTTTGAAGTTTCTAGCTAGAATCCAAGGAAAAACAATTTGGCCAAATTGTGGTCATTTGTTGCGATTTTTATTTATTTATTGCATATATGCATTTAACACCTTTAAAAATACCTAGGGAAATAGGATTATGGAGACTTCATAACTCAAACATGTAATTCTAGCAAATCCCTGTAGGATTCTGGGCAAGTTCGATTAGAAAATATACTTGAAGAATCTCCATAATGTATAAGAAGTAGACTATAGATTTTAATTTTAGCTATAATTGGTACATTTCCATGCCTTCTATGTGTTTCATACAATCCCACCATTCCTTGACACTATTTTGAAAGTTTTGGTGTTCAATCTAGAACCTTGCCAAGCAAAAAGGTAAAAATTTTGGACATGTTTTGATGTGTATTCCTAGCTTGATTAGCTAATGGTCTGATATTTTGGCTAGGAAGGATGGAGGCTTCCATAAATATATTAATAACCCTTATATTCTTTATGATGACACACACACACACACACATCAAGATTTAATTCTTTTTTAGTGAACTTCGTTCATGTTTATTACTAGGGTATTTGTTGTTGATAATGCCTAGATCTAGTACATGTGAAAAAGTCATTTAATTTTATATAGAGTGCACTTCACCTCTAATTTCATTATACCTCAATTTATTTCTTTGAGAGATTTGATCAATTTGAAATCCCCACTTAGAATCTACGGTGTGCGAGATATTGGAATATATATTTTTTGATGGAATTAAGGAATTAAAATTTTTCTTGGGGTAGCGAAGGGCAATAGACATAAAACATATTTTAGAAGGTCCAATAAGTTGAATGTATATGTTGAGAATTATGAAAGAGGAAGTTTCTTTAGAAATGAGGCTTCTTGAGAGTTCCAAATGATGGCCAAGAAACTAGATTACCTTGGGCATCTATTGGAAGTTTTGGTGTTCGATCTAGAACCTTGCCAACTAGAAAGGTCAAATTTTTGGACGCGTTTTGATGTGTATTCCTAGCTTGATTAGCTAATGGTCCGATATTTTGGTTGGGAAGGATGGAGGCTTCCATAAATATATTCCTAATGTTATATTCCTTATGATTATACACACATATACACACACACACATATATCAAGATTTAATTCCTTTTTAGTGAACTTCGTTCATGCTTATTACTAGGGTATGTGTTGTTGATAATGTCTAGATCGAGTACATGGGAAAAATTCATTTAATTTCAAATAGAGTGCACTTTACCTCTAATTTCATTATACCTCAATTTTTTTCTTTGAGAGATTTGATCAATTTGAAATCCCCACTTAGAATCTACGGTGTGCGGGATATTGGAATATATATTTTTTTGATGAAATTAAGGAATTGAAATTTTTCTTGGCATAAGAAGGGGCCATAGACGTAGAACATATTTTAGAAGGCCCAATAACTTGAAACTATAGGTTGATAATTATGAAAGGGGAAGTTTTTTTTAGAAATGAGGCTTCTTGAGAGTTCCAAATGATGGCCAAGAAACTAGATTACCTTGGGCATCTATTGATTCATAGCCTCCCCCGCATCTATCTATCATTTGATTAAAAGATTCACACAAAATTTTAGTTTTCTAGATGATCATAAAGGTTGGATGTGCTAAGATACATTTTTCTTTTACACGCCTTTTTGTTCCTTTACAATTGAGGCCTCTCTTGTGAAGGAGGATTTAGTTGAGGGTTAAACCTTTCAAATCATCCTGACTCTACCCAACTTGTGTAGGATTTTGTGTAATTTCTCTACGATCTATTGATTGTTATTCCTTATTTTTTCATCTATATGTGACATTGTTGTCTACTACAATGATGTACATGAAACCCAACCAATCTTGCACTTTTTGACTTATGAAATATTTTTCGTTCCACTTTTCAATAGTCCTACGTATAATTTTTACATGGTGCTTACACATGGAACTAGGGTATTCTCTTTTCCAAGCTTTTGCAATGTTAGCAAGTTCAAGGGAATCTAAGTCAATGAAACTCTTAGGGGATAATATTTGTAGATGGGGTAATTTTCTATGGATTTTCTAAAAAAAATGATTCACTAATTTCCATTTTTCTAAAAATGATTCACCCAAAGTTTTACAAGATAAACATATTTTACCTTGAAAATAATGCAAATTTTAAGATAAATTTCTTTCATAAAAATTTTCCGCTAATGTAGGTCCTTGTTTTTAGCTTCCTCTTTCATGAGGGTGAGCTTGAAGTTTGATTAAAGAAATTCTTATATCACTGATTCCAAGAGGTTTGCAAAGGAGGGTAAAGGACACTCATTAGATACTTTTGAATGGCCTGAGTTGGGCATATCAAACATTGAGAAAGGGTGTGATCATAATGGACTGTCGATGGTGTGATATTGGGATGGGAATTGAAACTCTTGCTAGTTATTGGGATTTTTCCAGGGTGTGGAAGTGTGTGGGGGGATTTAGTGTTGTGATGGTAGTTAACTAAACATGAGAATCTATGTCGCTCTAGGGCATAGGCTTGATTTTTGGGGGCTATAAGGGAAATAAGGGGAATTCCAATAAACATGTCCATGTGTGTGGAATCTCCTACACATAAATGGAATATGTTCACCGTCCATGCTTTTTTTCTAGAGTTCCCCTTCACATTATATGTCAACGGATTTGGGTAGGTATTCCAAGAAATTCATGTAGATACAAATATAGGCATGAGATATATACTCGGCTTGTTTCATGACCTCTAGGAATTTGGAAAAGTGGCTCAACATGTTTCCGACATGGGCTAATATTGCTTAATCACAAAATGTTCTTAGTATGGAATACATCAAAATGTAGACCAAATATACCGTCAAATATCTTTTGTTAGAGACAAATCTCTATGTCCAAAAATTTCTCTTACAGAAAAATATGGGACAGTGCCAATGGTTCTCATTTGATCTTTTGTTTTGGAAAAAATAATTGTAATGAAACCTTTATTCTCAATTCTAGTTTAATATAGTTCTTTTTAGTACCAACTTCCTAGGATTGTACCAATTAGGGTGCTTCGTGTATTGGATATATTCCCCAATGTAGTTTGAGAAGACTTCAAACATTGGATGAGTGGATACTTTTGGAAGATATTTTCCTAGATGTCTACAACTCTCTAATGCTAAGAATGCCTCATTTTTATATTGATTAGAATAAGCATAGTTTGTGGATACCAAAGGGCCTTAAGTCATAAGTGGTTTTGGTGGCTATCTCCTATCACAACTTTGTTGTAGGATGGAGTTATATTCCCTCCTATAACACCAGCCATGGTTGAATATTGCTTCTAAATTGAGAAACAGCTGATCACTAAAATTTTTCTATTGTACACATAATGCTCATGGTCTTTTCCCATATTTTAAACACCAACCTTATCCTTTTTTATAATAACATTTATTAATTGAAATTATAATCACAATATTTTTGAATAATATAAATTAAATTTTACCAAAATAAATAATATAATTTAAATTATACATTTTGATTAAAAATTGAATAATGAATATGATGTAAAACATAACCATTTGGTAAAATTAAAAATGGAATTAGATCCATACCTCTCGATTAGTACAACACAGTCTGCTTTATTTTTCCCACCGAAAATGTAAGTAAATTGTCTTGGGCAAATCAAAAGTAATAATACAATTATATTGTTGAACATCAATATCCTTCGTTTCGCAGGAGACATGTACCTGTCACGATATTTAAAAATAAATGAATTATAATCTATTATATATAATTTTTTTTATCAGAAACGCATTATAACAGGAGAAGAGAATAAATAATAATATTCATACTAACCTCAGGATTTTTTTATCAGAAATACATTATAACCAGAGAAGAGAATAAATAATAATATTCATACTAACCTCACGAAAACCAAAATGTTTTGATGAATTTTGTTTCCTTTTCCAGATAGTAATATAGGGTCCGGTAGTTACTCCAGGTAAGTTGCATCGATTAATATATTCATACTTATAAAGTCCTTTCATCAAACTCGACACAGCAACAGCTGACAGCATACTTTCCACGGTGATAAGACAACACATGTCGTTATAATCCCTGCAAATCCCACATGTTTGTTTGTTAACTTAACCGAGAACAAATAACCTTAAATGCAAACACATTTTAATTACAATATAAAATCTTCTTATACCTTGAACGAATACAACTCAGAAGGACATGCATTTTTGAAGAGAGAAAACCCTCTTTAGCAGCACGTATATTTCCCTCTTCAATACTCTCGCCATGCTTCATTCCTGAATATATCGAAAACATATACATATCAATTGCTATGATTTTGGCATCAATAACTTGAAACACTTTACATATTTTTAAAATATTGTATATCATTTATTATTCTTTTGTTCTAATGGTATAATTTGAATTAATAATTGGTATAATTTAACACCATGCATGTTTTACGTTCGCGAAATATCTCTGATATGCTTCGCATTCTCAGCATGCCTATGCACGAAAATCAGGAAACTCGACATTTGATAGACGCATTCAAAACTTGGTTCCATATGAGCAGATCTTTATCTGAAGAAGATGTATCTTTATTAAAGGTGGTTCCATACCATGTTTGCAAGATCCGACTCAGGAATTTAACTAATAGTAGCAATGGATATAGTCTCTATATTATCAAATATCTTTAATTTTTATTTATTGGTATCTATATTATTTTATATGAAATATGGAACAATAGCATGACACGCTGCAATAATTATATTCGGAGAGAAAGATACAATTTAATATAAAATTTTGAAATCCTTCATCCAACCTACCTACTATGTCTTCTGAAATTTAAATCGTCCATACCATATCATTGCTCATGTTATGGGTTGAAGTGACTAAAGAAACAACTCATGCTATACAATAGGAGTGGAACCTATATCACCTAGTTTCAGTGAACTACCTTGCCTTTATAGGAAAATTCTCCTCCAACACTAAGAGGGGTTCTCCTTAAACTTGCTATGGCATAAACAATAAAGTGGAAGGTGAGATCACTAGTGACTTGAATGAATGGTTGGGTTATTAATATAAATAATAAAATAGTGGTGATGGAGGAATGTGAAGACTAGTGCTAATATTCAAGGGTTGTGGAGTAAAGTGTGTTAGTACAAGCTGATATAAAGAAGTCTAACCCTCAAGTTGGTTTCCCAAAATAATGGATTAGGGAGGAGAAACTAGTATCAAAGAGAAAGAGAATAAGATGCAATGTCAAGAACCTGTAGTGGGAATTCCTTAGTGGGATTTCCCTTAGAGAAAGGATTAATTAGAGTATGGAATAAGTGAAGCATTTACTAAGGGAACTCCCTAGAGTTCTACACAGGAAAGAGGCCTAGAAACTTCTTCATGGCAACAAAGGGGGGGATTAAGGCCATTACCTTCATTAGTTGTTCCACATGCTTATTGTTCTAGATTGATCTCATTATTTTTAATGGTCCTAAATATATTAGATGTTAAACCCTTTCAAATTTTGTAGAGGAAAACAACAAAGAAAAAGTCTACTACAATGTAGCATACATCATATAATAAACTCGAAACCCAAATCACAACAAGAAAACTTTCATTAAGCTTCTATGACAAAAGATCTCCATATATCAAGCCATTACTACAATTGAGGAAATCCTTCCATTTTATAGATGACAAAAAAAATTCCTTTAAAGAAAGAATTGTAATGTAAAATAAGCCAACCAGTTACTAAGGGAACCCTTTAACTATTTTGCCCACAAAGAAACTTAATAGAAACTTCACGACAATAGAAAGCCAAAATATGTGACACGCACATTCACATGACCACTATCCCTCACTAAACCTTATGGAGGTCATGAATCCACTACAAATTAAACCCTTAAAAGATCTATAAAGAAAATAAAAAAGAAAAAACTAATAGATTAAAACGTACATTAAATGATAAACGAAAAACCCTACTAGATTGAAACATACATTAAATAATAAGCTACAAAACCTAATGGTATTGAAAAGATTTAGCTTGTGATGTCATTATGTTGATATGTTCCTTTCAATTTGTGTATTATTATAGGCTTCCAAGGGTGAACTTCCTTTTCCCTTTGTATGTTGGAACCTTCATGCATCACGATTCACTATTCCATAGGGTCACACACTTGGTCTCACCGAAATTTATCGTACTTCACTCTACACATTTTCGTAGTCATGGCATAACATTACTACCCACTGCTGGGAATCTTACTCCAATTGGTGCGAGGTCTAGTTGGGACTTCATATCGGGGACATCCACCAGCGTCAACATATTTAGTGCTAGAAGGAGTGTTAGATAACAGGTTGAGCCCTTGAAGTATGTTTTGAATTTCTGCACTCATCTAATGACTTCTCGCCAAATCATAACCTTGACATGTTTCTCTAGAAATGAAAGATTGCAAGTGCTCATGAGTGATACATGACTTGTCCACTCTCAAATTCGATAAGGAGTGTGAAACAATGTTATCTAAGCATACTACTCATTTTATTGAATTTTGCACAGAGCACAACATCCATTGTGATGGTGTTGGTTGTAGGTCGTTCATTCTCATGTTCAAACAGTGTGTAAGGGAATGGTGTCACACATTTCCTTATGCCTCCATACACCCTTTCAAACATCATTTCATAGAATTATGTTAAGCTTCTTATATATGACCATAAACGTTAGTGAAAGAAAAAATTGGAATTGCAAAAATCATCTAATGAATGACTGCATCATTTTCATAATCGCTTCATGAATTTGTCATGAATGTATGAAATATGAAGTTGATTGGCCTTTCTTGTCAAGGAGATTTCAATATCTTGTTCACATTTCACAAAATACGCATGAGCTTGCATACTTCGAACTTCTCCCAACATACCTCAGTATTAGAGCTTCTAAATCTGTGATGGGCAAGGTCGTTGTTCCAATTGACACTTTGTCCCCCACTATGGTACCGTAGGATGAGGTGGGAGAGATTGAGAATTCATTACATGATCTATCACCATGTTTTCCCACCCCACGATGAAGTGTTATCTCCTTTTCCTTTATCCTTTGGTCACTCTGATCCTCCAAATTGCGAGTTTTTGCATTCACCTATTTCAGATATCTCTTTTTATGTTCATTAGGATCACGTTTTGGATGTAATTGGTGTTGAGCAGCCAACTTACGATATCATTTATGATGATTATGTGTGGGAGCCCATAGATGAACAAGAATTTGCGATGAAGGAGGATTTTCTTCCTTTCAAACCTCTCCCTCACCATCCTGACATTTTACACGATTATATCATTCCTATTTAACCTTATGAAAACTCAGTTTCTTCTATTGTTACTACTTCTGATCATTCTTAGAAGATGTGGAATGTCTGTTTTTCATTTGAATGCATAGAGGACAAATAATTTTTGTTGTGTCCTCCCAAGCTCTTATCTTATATTTCTAAAAATCTAGAGGGTAAAATTTCTTGCTTTACATCCTCCCTTCTTTATGATTCATCATATCATGAAGATGCCTCTATTTGCGATCTTGAACTCTCTGATCAGGGTTGCCATCACCTTTTCATTGATTCAATTGATCCTGTTCCTGATTCTTTTTCTCTTAACCTTTCCAAGCCACTAATGTTTGGTGATCTATCTTCTGAGGTGTTGGAACTTCCCCAAGATGTCAAGGCACTTCAGCTTGCACTGATGGTTACGTTAGGTTCTCATAGTCTTAAGGTTAGTTCCAATTTCAATCAGAAATGCATTGAATCTTTACATGCTCCTCATCACTCTATTGCACACATTGAAAATCAATTTGTTTTACAATTTTTGCATGCCCCATCTGTATCACATGATCCTATCACTCAGTCATTGGAGGAGTTGTACATGGAGAGCACTGTCAAAAAATGGTAATTTCTTATTTCTTTATGTTCATTCATCTTTGTAGTTGGAGAGTTTGTTCCTACAAGTCTTTGACTCGCAGTGTGTTTAAATTCCATGGTACAACCATATAATGTATTTCATAAGATTTTCGTTTTTACTTTTCTATGTGTTCATTCAAAACTTCAAACATTTTGGTTTGTATTTTCTTATCTTTCTTATTTACTGTTTTTCTCCTATATCTTTCTTGACATGCATTCCCTCACCCACATAGGCCAGCCAATGTGCCAGTGGTTGTATTGGAAGTATCACTTCATGTGACTCTACCTTATGCTCTCCTTAGGTTAGGAGTAGGCATAGTTTTGATTTTCTCTACTGTTTCCTCTGATTCGTTGTACCTTTATTTGCTTTTGCTCCATTTCATTCCATTCCTTTGTTTTATTGTCAGTCATAGGGTAGCTTCTGAGTGAGACTTTGTTTGGCTTACCAAGCAAGTGGGGTAAAGTCCAAGAGGAAGTTTCACTGCTATAAGGGCTTGGTTATCTATTTATTTCCTCTCTTTATCTGAATCTTGAATTTATTTATTCAATGATACTCTCATGGAAAATATGTTCCTTTCAGAGAAGATAATAGTAATATCATGATGCTTGCACTTTTAACTAGTACCGCCTACTCTAATCGTTTTTTGATTTTAAGTTAATCCTTGTGAACTAAGTCGAAGGAAGGAGGGGAAGAAAACCTTAATAAGTATGTTAAAGGTATATATAAATATCCTTCTCTAAAGGGATGACCGCTTACGCTCTCAATAAGTTTGGATCCCTCTTTCGTCCATATGAAATAAATAAGTTCCTATGCACAGTTATTTGAGAAAAAAATAAAAAATAAATGGAAAATGAAATAAAGGGAAATAGAAGAGAAAGACTTCCTATGCAAAGAGTTGAAGCAAGCAACTTTGACTGGGTATTGCCTAGGCTCGCTTGAAGTGAAGAAATGCTTGTGTTCCTGAGGTGACTGTACGAGGGTACTATATAGGCCTACTAATGCCAAAAGAACACCAAATATGAAAACTAAGACTCAAACAATCTCTTTTACTTGTGCCTTTATATACTCCTCATCTCCAATTGAAACAAATCATCCTAACTTGGCTTGGTATGTGTGTTGTTGATGAAAAGAATTATAGGGACTATATCTTTATCTCAACTTAAGTGAAGAAGTTTTGATAATCGATGAATTGAAAAATACTTCTGGAAGAGTTATACATGTTTTGCATGAAAAAATATACATACAGAGAGCTTGAGTTCTATGAGATTTTTTCCAATGTTGTAGCAGCTACAACCACCCTCCAAAGTGTTTCCTATGCTTTGATTTTGGAGTTTTCCTCCTTATCCACAAGAGATCATCTTGCATTGATATAGTTATTCATGATTTGACTAATAATTATCATTTTGTTTTTGCTTGTGCTTGCTTGTTTTCACACTTAGCTGATATTTCTAACTCACAAGCTGATCTCCTAACTTGGTCACACAAAAAATCTGGGCTTGCCTCCAGAAACTGTGGAATCCTTGAAGGCAATCAACCTTGATGATTCGAATTTCATATTTTAGACTCATGGTCAGCCTTGACCTTAGAAAATGTGCATTCATGGAAGGAAGCCTAGAACTGAGGCCATAAATTGCGCAATCCCTCATTGAGCTCAGAAACTGCACTATGCACTGAGCAAGAAACTTACTCACTTCCCAAAAATTGCACAATATTTCCTAGCAGCGTGCATGAAATTTTCCATAGAACAACCATAAACCTAAAGGGAAAAAATCATCACTAGGAAGTAGAGATCGATTATTAGTTGCCCTAAGGTGGCACATTCTTATTTTAGAAAATTTCACCAAGTGTCGCTTTTTCCTTGATTTTCAACATGCGTGTCATAAACCCTAATTTTCTAAAATATACTTAATTGATGCCTCTAGAGCTCATTTTCACATACGATATTCCATATATAGAATTTGAGAGGAGATTAAGTAACCTTCAGTGTGTTGGTTGTCTCT
>APFE031750655.1:0-15024 GCA_000404065.3 Pinus taeda
TCCTTGATCATCCATCTCAGCTAAAGGCATCAGCACAAACTCCTACCTTGCCCCAAAGACCCCCCTGCAAAAACTGAGCTCAATCCCCGCACCCTGAATTGCACTCCCTCCAATTGCCACCAAAAACCCCAAAAACTTTAAATCAACCCTCCTTATCAGTTTACTAGCCTAAAATCATTGTTTCTAATTGGTCAACTCTTCCCATTGAAAAAATCCACCGAGTTTGACCCGAGAGAGCCTTCTCATACCTCGTAGGGCTAGCTACGAGGTGAAATGGTTTGATGTAGCTTTGAGGTTTGTCTATCTCAGCCTAGGTGAAATCTCAAGTGCTAACAGGAGGATAAGACTCCACAAGAGGTATGGACTGGTAAGAAACCCCCTCTTTCACATCTAAGGGTATTTGGATGTGATGCATATGTACATGTTCCAATGGAGAAAAGAACCAATCTAGATAGTAAATTTGAAAGGTGCGTCTTTGTTGGGTATAAGGATGGTTTAAAAGGTTATAAGCTTTGGAACCCAAAAATGAGGAAGGTTGTGTACAACCACAATATGGTGTTTATAGAGGTGAAAGATGTTATTAAACATGAATTTATACCAAAGGAATCTAAGAAGATAGAGTTTGATTTAAAGGAGGAGGAATCAGACTCGACAGCAGAAGAGGAATCAAAATGTGAAGAGCCACAAACTCCAGCTATGAGAAGATCAATTTGAGAAAGAAGGAAACCATAAAGGTACAGTTCAGTTGCTTTCTGTTAAAATTTTTCTTTATCTATTACTGATGATGATCCTAGGACTATCAAGGAAGTAGTAGATTTAGAGGATGGAAAACTCTAGAAATAGGCCCTGGTTGATGAAATGGCATCTTTGCACAAAAATGAGGCTTGGGATCTGGTGGAGTTTCCGGCTAGAAGGAAACCCATTGGAAGAAAATGGGTGTTTAAGAAGAAGATGAATGTAGTAAGCAAGGTGGAGAAATACAAAGCTCTGTTGGTAGCAAAAGGTTATTCCCAGGTGTTGGGAATTTATTTTGGTGATATTTTTTCTCATGTTGCCAAGGTAGCTTCTATGAGATTATTTTTGTCTATTGCTACTGCTTTTGATTTTGAGGTAGAACAAATGGATGTGAAGACACCATTTCTTCACAGAGATCTAGAAGAAGAGATCTACATGAAGAAACTTGAAGGATTTGCAGTGAAGGGTAAGAAAGAACTAGTATGCAGGTTAAAACATTCTTTGTAGTCACCAAGGATGTGGTATCAGAAATTGGATACATTAATATGGGGACTTGGCTTCACCATAAGTAAAGAAGATCACTATGTGTATTTTAAATCAATTGGTGAATGTGTTATTTATTTTGTCTTGTATGTGGATGATATGTTCATTGGAAATAACAAAGAAATTATCCAGGAATTTAAGACCGAATTGTCCTCCAAATTCGACATGAAAGATCTTGGTGCTACAAACTATATTTTAGGCATGGAAATTAAACAAGACCGGGAAAAAGGGAAGCTCTAGTTAAATCAGAGGAAGTATGTTAAGAAAATATTGCAGAGGTTTAATACGCAAGATAGTAAACCAATGAAGGTTTGTATTCCTGACGGTGTAAAGTTATCTGTTGAATAGTTTCCCAAGACATAAGAAGAGGAAGATGATATGTCCCGTGTTCCATAGCAATTGGAGTCGGTAACCTGCTGTATGTAATGGTCTATACTAGACCAGACATTGCACATGTAGTGGGAGTATTCAGCAGGTTTATGTCAAAACCAGGGAAGCAGCATTGGATAGCAGTGAAGTCGGTTTTCAGGTATTTGCATGGCACTAGTGATTATGGTTTGTGCTACCAAGGAAGACTAGGACTAGACAACGTTTTGGACATCCATGGCTTTTTTGATGTGGAATGGGTTGGAGATATGAATCAGAGAATATATACAAGTGGGTATGTGTTTAACCTATTTGGAGGTGTAGATAGTTGGATGAGTATGAGACAACCTGTAGTGGAACTTTCAACTACAGAGGCATAATACATGGCAGCCACTCATGCAAGAAAGGAATCAATTTGGTTGCAGAGATTATGTTCAAGTATGGGGTTGGTACAATGAGCCATAAGGATAGACTATGACAACCAAAGCGCAATTTTCTTGGCAAATAACCCTTCTTATCATTCAAAGACAAAGCACAATGATGTTCAGTATCACTTTGTGAGGGATATGGTTGAGGACAAAAAGGTGTTTTTGGTAAATTTGGACACTTTGAAGAACATTGCAGATGCATTGACAAAGTCTATGAGAACTGAGAAGTTATCTTGGTGTAGAGAAACAATGGGCATTGCAGGGCTCCTGTGGCCCCCTATGGAAAGAAAACAACAAGTGGGAGAATGTTGGGTATGTGTTATATTCTTTCCATGACTAGCCCCACACACAAGGGGATCACAAGGGGGGTGATATCTCCACCTGTTCATTGCGCCAGGCGCAGTGCCCTGGGGAATTTTCTTTTGGACCCTATATTAGGTGAGCAGACCTACCTTTGGTTTTGTGCACGGTTTTCGCACATGGTTTTGGGCATGGTGTTTTTCTTCCCATGGTATTTTGTAGATCTGTTAAAGGGAACTACGTTATATTCTAATGTAGGGTTAATGGATTGGGGTTTATGGATGCTTCGACATGTATATATATGTATTGTAACATTAAAAGTATTATAATGAAAAATCAATCTGGTACTCCTGATTTTGGTATCCAGGGGAAAATATCTGTGTATATCTGTTTTATGTTTTATGCTCTCGCCATTGTTTATTTTCTGTTTTTAGAATTCTTATGCAAGTAATTTTTGTACGTGATTAAATTCTACAATTAGAAGAGGTCAATTGTAGGAAGAAAAAATATATGAAGGATTATATTGAAGTGCTTGAAGGTGTGATTGACAAGTTCAGGAAAGAGCTTGAGGAAAAGAACCAAGAGTTGGAGAAAGTGAAGAGCACCATTCCAGTGAACAAATTTGGCAACAATTTTCAAAAGGGTGAGGCAAGTTTGCGTGTAGGAAAGAATGACAAAGTAAGACCAAATAATCCTACAACAAATAATGTGATCCACAAACAACAACAAAATAGAAAAATAAAGGGAGCTTTCACATCTAGAAGACCATTTTCTCCTATGGTTGGAGGTAGCAGTTTCCAAAGGAGAAGTCAAAAATGCTTTTCCCCGTTGATGGACGAGATTGAGTGCTTCATTTATCATTATTTTGGTCATGTGGTAGCTGATTTTAGGAGGAGAATGCACAAATCCATGCAATAGTATGATGATCCAAAAGAAGGACCAATGTTCAGGTGTAAAAATTCTTTCAATGGTCATTGTTTTTCATGTAACATGTTTGGGCATAAGTCCATTGATTACAGATCTAGCATAAAAAGATGGAGGTCCAGTATGAGCAACAAAATATCAGATCCTTTGGCTACATATCTTGGCCATATAGAGTGTTATGTGTGGCATAATTTTGGGCACATGGCCCTGTATTTTAAGGTGCCTAGATCATTGAGGCCATTTTTTCAAAAATTCAATCAAGGGAAAATGTGCAATGGAGGAACACATGGAAAAAGGAGAAGCAACTAGGAAGATGGGGCATTGCACTATTTTCTCGTGATGTGAATGATGTGTGGTATATAGATAGTGGATGTGCATAGCATATATCAGGAGATTGTTGGGAAAAATGTGGGGGGACTGAATCAGTATTTTAACTTTCACAATAATGATTTTTTATGCTAGCCTAAGTTGACAATACCCAAATTATGCAAATAAAATTGCATGTCACTGGTCCCAAGCCTTAATCACCTCATCCATGGTAAAAACCTTCTTGAATTAAGTTTTAATGTTCTTTATTAAGTTTTAAGGCCCCTTCATTTAATCTCATGCGGAAACATTTTAATTCACTAACCCAAAGTCTAAACCTTCATTAACCTTTCCATCGGAACTTTATTCAACCTCATAACTTTGGTTAATCTATACCCTGCACATAATCATCAAACCCCACACTTAACTTTGGTTATATTCACCTTAACCCACAAAACCTTTAACTCCGCTTTATTTCTATTATAACCTCATATAATAGAAATATACCATAAACACACGTAAACCTTACCTTTTCTCCTTTCATTGGCCTTTGCACATTTTTCGATGTTTACCTTTATCGGATGAATTCTCCACCATTGATTTCACTTCATCAGATCAATGGTTATCACGTGATCTCCACTCACCCTTCAGAACTCAAATAAACTTAAGCTCACGTTGATAAACTTTTTGGTTCCTCTTTTTCCCCAAGTTTTATCGGCTTCAACCTCCACCATAGATCTATCATTCAATCCGACGGTTGATGTTACACCCGATCAACATAACTGCTCACCGATCATCCACTGTAGATCAAAACCCCATTTGATCCAACGCTCCACAACAATATCAGGTGAACCACTTGCAAGGATATTACCCACCTGATAAAGCGGTTTTCTCTCTCCTCCGATGTGCTACGTGTCAATTGATTAATGGAATCAAGTGACTCCCTCCTATTACCACATACCACCTTTTCTCTGTCCGATAACCCACTTTCGCTTGTAAACCTGATTTTCTTCTTTGGTTAACTCCTGAGCTATTTAATTCTTGATGACCGTAGATCTTCTACCATCGGCGGCTATGACGGCTCCTCCATATTCCTCTTCTGCTAACTCTTAAATTGATCTCCGTCATTCATTTCTTGATTCCATTCCACGAGACTTTATCTTGGCCACTTATCTTCTGACAATCTCATCCGTCGATCTCCAAGATCCAACAGCTCCTATGCATCACTACACTCTCTTTTGTTTCTTCTCTTTACTTCGTTTTTACGTCATTTCTTTAGTGTTTGTCTGTGTTTTGGATTTCTTCCAGGGTTCTATATTTAATTGTTCTGCAACATAATTTCCTCCTTGATTTAACTTCACTCGCGCCTTTACGTTTCCTTCACCTCCACTATAACATTAAAGGCTTCCTCTTATACTTTCTGTGTGTGTAAAGCCTGTAACACTTCTCTGTTACTCTTCTCTGTATTACACCTATGATTCTGCACCTGCAACCTATGTTACGCAGAATAACTCAAGATCATACACACTCTATATCTCAAATACTCAATACACACACATGAACTCAAATCGATTTGTTTGTATTAATAAACAAGTATTTACATAAGAGTCTCTCTCTCTCTCTCTCTCTCTCTCTCTCTCTTTGGCCTAATATTCTAATCATTGGCCTCTAACTACTAACTTGCTAACTTGACTTGACTAACTCTTTCTCTGCCTTTTTAGCTTACATTTATACAAAAGGATTCTATAACCAATTCCTGGTTTAGATCCATAACCTTCTCAACAAAATCCTAAAATCTCTTTCTTATCTCTAAGGATTCTTTCTAATCCACAAAATCATGAAACCAACTCCTAATCTAAGATTTACAATTAATTCTCAAATCTCTCAACTATCCTAAATCTCTCATGTTCTCCAACATTCGAGAAAATTTACAAATATGCCTCAAAATACTTAATTAAATCCCTATTCTAGTTTTCACATTAAAATCACTCAAAACCTTAATAATTACATTAATTCAACACTTAGGAACCCAACTTCCTTAAAACACAATACCCCTCTATGTCTACTAAAATACAATGATTTTCTTGAGCTCAATGCTCTTGCATCAAACTCCCAAAGTAGAAACTATTCATGATCTCCTTATCATGTGTCTTCATATGCTAATAGAAAACCTCCAAGGTCCCAAACTTTAGTTTGTAACTATATAAAAGCTCTGCACCTGTGTTGATGTTGTATGTCTGTTGTCTTCTGTTTCATCTTCCTCTCCTTATCAATCAAGTTCAAGTTCTGATTGATCATCCTTCCTGCTTCTCTCAATCTCCTCCATATGCATTGTTTCATCATCAACTGCCATAATTCTTCAATCTCCATCTCCAACACATCCTTGGACTGGTACATACTTTGCCACTTACTTCTAGCTCTTTTTCTTTGTTGCAGGTTGTTATTGTTGTCCACTAACTCTTCAAACTGCTTTTCTTCTCTTTGAAGTTGTCGAATTTTTACTCTTACTCTTTCACTTATTCTTACTGCCTCCTTTTCATCCTTACCCTCTTTCATGTTTATCTCTTTCTGCATTGAATCCTGACTTTCCAGCATTCTCTCCACTAATTGAACATCTTTGTTCCATGGATTAAAATCTTCCACATAATTCTCTTCTACTGTCTTAATTGAATGCTCATCGATACCAAATTTCCTCTAGCATCTGCAACTAAACTTGTACTCACAAAACAATTGTTGAAATAAAAAACATGAGGCCTCAGTGGCTCTTCTTCCTTTGGCAACACTTCAGTATGATGCTTTGATTTCTCCTCTTCTCTCAGCACATCAGTATGTTGATTCACCCTCTTTAAAGAGTTCTCTAAAGTATTCTCAAGACTATCAGTTATTCTCCTCTCCACATCATCTGTTCTAATGATGTCTTTCTGCTATTTTCCACTGTAATGAACTCCTTCTTATGCAATCACATTTTCATACTCTAAATTTCCCAGAAAATACTCCATCAATTCAATTTCTCTGTGACACTTCATAAGTACTTTATCATTACTTATGATTCCTGCATTTATACATAAATTATCAGTTTGAAAATTACAAGGTTCAACAGTCTTAACTATTGCTTCACATATCAATTCTTCAGACCGAATTTCATCTCTTTTCACAAGAAATTTTTCCTGTGTTGTCCCAAATTCATACATCAATGTATTACTAAATTCGTTATGCTGCAATAATTCATTGCTTTTCTCATCCAAGGGACATTCTCAATCATTCTTTATTTTAGAGTTTTTATCTTCTGAAAGATACTCTTCCATACTTTTGACAGCTTCAAAATATTTCTCATCCTCTGCAAAACCTGTAATCACATCAAAATTATTAGATTCAACAATATAAGGTTTTACATTCACCTGTTGGTCTACATTTGTCCAACAGTTCAGAAAATCATTAATAATTCCTTCTCCTTCACCCAGAACTTCACCCTGCTTTGGTTCACAAATAGAAACTTCCATTTCCAACTCAGCTTATCTAAGTTTTCCCATTAGCCACTTCACTTGCCTCTGTTGTAGCCTTCTCTATAACTTAGACCACTTCACTGGTTTTTTCCTTAAAACCCAACCTAGTCTCTGGTTTTCCTCAAGTATCCTCCTTAGTGTTAGTGTCAATATCTGCATACTTCCATCAAGGGTCAAAATTCACTCTTTTCATTTTCATTTTAGCGGTCCCATACTGAAAATTTTGCATCATTTCATTAGGTCATGATATACTGATCCACTGATGGTTGTTTTCTCTTCAAAAAATCTAAATGTTTCCCTCATAGAGTATACTTGTTGATCCTCCTTCGGATTGTCTTCAGTTATGGTTTCATCATTAACCTGCAGTCATGATTTCATTAGTTCATAGGGCATTATTTCATTACGTCTTAGGGTTTCACCACCAAGGTAAAAATTTTGATGTTAAAAGGTAAATAACGATCAGCAAGGGTATGAGGATGACTGGTAAAACAAGCATGATGATTTGTAAGTCATAAGCTATTGAGTTATTATTTGTTTTAACCTAATGTAATTTTCACCTCCAAAACATGTTTTTGAGGTGAAAACAAAGTATTTTAAGTTTATTTGTATTTCATATGTAATTTTAAGTTCTGATATGTAATAATGGATCTTAGCTACACCAGAGCATTTCTCCTTGCTGCAAGATAAACAAACACTGCAAAATTCAAGTCTAATTGAGCATTCATCCAACTGTCAAAAGGAAAGGGTCAGAAAACCAAGAGAAATTAAATGAAAAGGTGAAAGTGACAAAAAACATTAGCAAAGGGGATTTGAGGAGCTAAAGATTAAATTCAATGGTGTATAAGTATATTTTGCCTTCATATCTTCTTTACTTCACTCTTACCACAGATTGAGCAAACCCTAGTAATGTTTTTTTACAATTTGAGGTCGAATCAGTAGAAAGAGTGGAGGCACTACGCATTTCCTCTTGGCATTACGTGTTTCCTCTTGGTGCTGCGTGTTTCCTCTTGGTGTTGCACGTTTCCTCTTGGCGTTGCACATTTCCTCTTGGCACTACGCGTTTCCTCTAGGCACTGCGCACTCCCTTCATGTCTCGCGTTTGGCCAGTTTTGCCCCTGTTTGTTCTTCAGAGGTCCTTATACCTCCTCAGCCTTAAAACAAGTAAGTATCTTCTTCAAAACGTCATTTTCCCTCTCTTCAAACTTGTTTCCTCAATGATTGAAGAATGAAACCAAGATGGGTGTTAGTCTTACATTTAAAACCCTAGTTTTTCTCCTAAACCCTAATTTTGCAAGCAAGCTTCCCATTTCCCAAAATTACCTGATTAATATCCTATATCCCCTTTCAGATACCCCTATCCATACACCTATCAAACTCCCCATCTACCTTTCCCTTCTCCTTTTCCCTTCCTAAACACTTGCACTCCCCTACCATTTACTTAGGGTTTCATAACAAAGACACCATGGATGATGAAACATATAATCCATACAGTGAAGAAGATGGATCAGATAGAGAGGGAAACATAGAGCATAGAAGGCCACATAAAGGAGGGAAAATTCATAGGTTTCAGCCCACTGATCTCAAAAATCTCCTAGCTTCTCCTATGACAGTGACATCCTTCAAATGGTTAGGGTGTTTTGAGTTTTGTGAGCAAGTCCAAGCAATCCAGTACCACCCTAGGTTGACTAGGATTTTTATAACCAAAATACAATATAACCAAGTCACTCTTGTAGGCATAACCTTCACATTTTCTGTGTCCATCATATCAGCTACCACTGGGATTCTAGAAGTTGGGGAAAAATTGTTCAAGCGGGGTGAAATAGAAGCACATTTTTATGAACCTTACATCAAACCTAGGTACAGAAGTGAAAGAAAAGGCTATTTCCCTTTTTCATACCTCCTTGATAGATATCCACCCATGATGAAGATTATAATGAAGTATTTTTCATGTGAGGGTAGGTTCTGTAGGGTCTATTTTTACCACATCCAGTTACTTATGCATTTCACTAGGGTTTAAATGCTCAATATACCCTACTATCTTTTCAGGAGTGTTAAGAAGATAGCTGACATTGCTCAAAGAAGAGAATAAAAATATCAAATGAAAATCTTATTTCACCATTCCCTCATAAAGATCATAGTTCTTTATCACCTTAAAGAACTTAACATTGCATGGAGTACATTTATAGCTAACCCCATTTTCACTCAAGTCTCCACTCAAAATGTTCAATACATTCCATCATCATCTCATCCACAAACCTCCATTCCTCCATCTCAGCCCATGCACTATTCATCTCATCCACCATCACCCCCATTAGCACCATTCCATGGACCTATTCTTTCAACTGACATGGAAGAGGATAGTGACAAAGAACAAAGTGATCAGGGTCAAAGCAAAAAGCCATGAAGGGCTAATTTAGATACTGTGGTGCACACCTATCATAGAGGAAATAGGCAAGTGTTTTCCCCATAGATTGTGGGAGGGGCCTTGCTCTCTTCATCATAAAAGTAGGTATAGAAAGGAAAGGAACAAATGGTTGAAATAGAAATACAAAAACAGGAAAAAGACCCCCATGAAACTGAGCAAGATTTTGACTTAGTGGACTTAAATGAGGAAGATGAAGAGGAAAAAACCAAAATTATCCTCAAAGAGCAAGAAGTATTTATAGGTGAGTTGCAGGTGAATCTGCAAAGAGAAAAATACATCATATCTTATTATGAATAGGCAAATAGGTAAATGGAGACCAAGCATGAGCTTATGGAAGTTCAGCTCATAAAAGCTAAAAGAGAAGTTGAAAAGATTAAAGTCCAACTTGAGGAAACCTATGGTGACTATGGTAAGCCCATGGAGGAAAACAGGCCTAGGAGGGGGCCTAGGACTAGAGGCCTAAAGCAAGCTGTGGAGCTTCAAAGAGAAAAAGAAGCTCAACTTGCCAACCAACTCACCTTAAATGAACAATTTGGCATAATGATGAATGAAAATTGGGAATATTGGTTTGAGAGGATTAACAATCATCTTGAGGACCTATTACCTAAGGCTAATAGAGATACAGAGGTTCAAAGAAGAATGGCCAAATACTATTCCATGAGAAACAAAATTGCTAGAGCCAAGCTCAAAAGAGCTCATGCAAAAATTGAGGCCTTAACACACAAAAAGGAGAAGGAAAAGCTTGACCTATTGGTGGAGGATTCTCTCCATGCTTAGTCACCTTTAGCATTAGATATGTCAACCATTTTTGAAGATCCTGAACTCAGTTTTTGCTTTTGGCATTTCCTGTTTTTTCAGGCAATTTTTGTATCAGTCTTTTGGTCAAACGTGTAGCGTCTAGGGCGTTGCACACTTTTTTGGGGCATCTTTTGGAGGAATGGCCACCACCATTGGATTCAGAAGGCCATTTACACTCAATAAAACCATGTTTCCAAATTTTAAAGTCAAAACTACTAGGTGGAAAAGGCAAAAACCAACTAAAAATCATGTTTCTGCCTATTTTCTGAGCCAAGCGCTGTGCGTTTGAGCAGTCTTCAGAGATTGCAGTTTTGGAGGGGAAAATCAAATTCAATTTGGAAACTAGATAGTATAATCTTTCCAATGAGCTATCCTGAGCTAGATTTGGACACCAGGAAGTTAGTCAAAATGTACCATGAAGATGGCGTTGCACACTTCCTTGAGGTGCTACACACTTGACAGGCGGCCAAATTTTTCACTGTTTCTCTCCAGAAAATACTTTTCACCTGTGGGATTTTGATTTTTCACTAATGTAATTCATGATGATGATGATGTAATTAATGTGTATTTTTGTTACCTAGGGTAGATACGTTAGATGAATGGCCTAAGTAGCATATAATGAATTAGTTTGCTTCATATTAGGAATGATTCAGTTTGACCTCCCTAGTCTTTAGCTATCAGTTCATTCTTTTGTGAAATTGTTCCTCCTCTCATGGATTTGACCCCTAAGGCTAGGATCAATTGTTTTGAGACCTATATTATGTATTTTCTCAATCATTTTTGTGGGTTGGACTCAGTGTGGATGCTCAGAGCTTGATTGTACACCTTTGTAAGTAGTTTGGAAGGAGATTCATAAGAATTGTAGCTATTTTTATGGGATCCCTGTGGTATGGAGTTCTAGTACAGTTTATTCTTCTTTGATTATATGTTTATATGTTTTATATATGCCATAAATCATTTCATTGCTTCTAGTTGAATGTTCTCAAGTTTGATAGGTAGAATCCATTGTAACAGTGCTCTGCCTTGGGAAACCATTCACCATTTCATGTTTTCTACAGTCCAGGAAGGACCCATGATTGTCACATGCCCTTATTAGCTTCTCACCAGTCTTAAACATCTCACCTCATCAAGCCCAAGAGTACTAAATCCTATGCCTACCTTGCCCCATAGAACACTCTGCATTTCTGACCTAATTTCCCAGACCTAAACTACCTAGCTCCTCCTGATCTAGAAAAACCTCTATAAAATCCAATCAAAACTTTTGTGCTACTAGACCTAGCCTAAAATCCTTTACCTGATCCAGTCATCTTGACTGAGATCCTTACAGAGAGAGCCCTCTCCCAGCATAGTAGGGCTAGCTACTTGGCTAAGCTTGGTTTGTGGTTACCCTCACATTGCCTCCCTTCAGCCTAAGGCCAATCTAGGTGATAACATAGTGGCGACCATACTGGGAAACATAGTTTTATGTTCCTCAACAAAATATATCAAGTTCAGATCTGATTGTTGATGGTGGATGACGATCAGACACTGGAAGGAAATCATTCACCTAGCAACTCTAAATCAGTTTCGAAATCAGATCCAAGGACTCCACTAGAGGATGAACCTAACCAGTAGAAACATGAAAGGACAATATGGAAATACCAAGTATTCAAGTTGGAATTTCATCCAAGACATTTTGTTCTTTGTTATAAATTATTTCTTCTCTTTTCCCAAGAATGTCAAGAAGTCTTTACAAAGTATATTGTATTCAATAAAAGATCTTAGACCTACATGTGATTCTTTCCCTTTGAAGATTGTGAATACAAAATATTTGCATGCCTTTTATCTTGATCAAGACCCTTATTTTGAATCTTATGATGACCGTCTTCAAACTGATGAGCCTCAAGAGAGCAAGACTGATTCTACACCTTCTGTATATACCCCTATACCTTGTAAAATTCTAGATAGATACAAGCCTCTAATTTTACCTCCTATATCCTATGCTTTCCCTAAAAATCATTAACTATATCTACCAAGATTTGATAGTGAATGTCACAACATCATTGTTGAGAGACATGTACTAAATTTTGAGACTTTTCTTGACCTTTTTGAAGTTGATGAAGAGGATGTCAATATTAGGATTTTTTCTCTTTATTTGCAAGGCAAAGTCAAGAGTTGGTTCAAAACCCTGCGTGATGTGAGCATCTCATATTTCCAGTAGTTCGTCAAAGTTTTCCTCGACAAGTGGGTGATCATAAAGAACCCTTTCTTGATTCTAGAAGAGTATAACCAACTAAAAAGATAGCCAAGGGAGACAGTACAATAGTTTTCTACCAGGTTTAACCAAGTCTATTTTTCGATGCCTGCTAATATAAGGCCTCCTCCTGGATCTGCTCTCTTGCACTACCCAGATGCCATTGATCCGGAAATGGAGTTTCAGCTGAGAGAACGCAACCTTGCAACACTTGAAGAGATGCAAAACAGTGCAGTAGATGTAGAGTCTAATCTATTGATCAGAAGGGCAAAGTTGAAGGAAGAAGAGAGGAAGAACATAGAACCAGAGGAATCGACATATTTAGATGTAAAGCTCAACATTTTGGTAAGTGCAGTGGAAGAGATGATGCAAAAAATCACCACAAGGAATGAGTATGATGTTTAAGAGCATGGCTCGCTGATTGAGCAAAGACAAGTGGATGATCCAAAACATTTCCTTTATTATCCTAGTTGTCATAGATCTGATAATGATTGTTTTATAGATCATCTTGGAGAAGAGAGATCTGTTGATCTGACATGTATGCTTGATGATGTGTTTTATATTGACTATTTTCCTAAGTTCGATCAGTATGATGATGATTATGTTCTCCAAACATAAGCAAATCTTGCAGACAAATCAACAGCTAGTTTGTGGAAGGAGGAAGTTCACTTTCAGCTACTTGAATACAGTGATCAGTTGTTGCATATCAGTTATGGAAGTGAGGATGAAAATGAAGAAAATTTTGAAGTAAGTGAAGGATCTTTGCCTCTTTGTTTTACTTCATTTCAGTTCATCAGAGACCACTTTTGTGCAATCAGAAATCAACCTTCGATAAGTTTTGATCTGGACCGTCTTGAGGGCAATGAAATCCTTGTTGAAGACTTCTCATATCTAGATTTGCAACCCCCGAATGCCATTGAATGTCAGGTTGCAGAGGAAGACTTGGAAGTTGGAACATATGATCAAATGATGCAAGATGATTCTGTACCATTATGTTTTGAATCATTCAGTTGTTGAAGTGAACTTTGCATAGTATATCTTCAAATGAGCAGCTTGTAGAAAATCATGCAATCTCATTGGAATCAAAAGAAAATAGGTTGCAACAGTCTTTTCAAGTTTTTCATGATCCAATAGCTAATGTGTTGGATGATATCTGCAATCAAAGTCCTTTTCCATTAGCTAAATGTGAGCTTGAAAAAAGTATTGATAAAAACTTGATCCGGTAGCCGATTTCTTTGTCATTTTTAGCAGGAGTCACATCACAAAGCTTAGATGAAAGTTTGCATTCACGGTATGAGGAGAAACAAAGTAATTCATTATATAAGATAAGTCCTAGTTCACATGAATTTAAAGATCCTCGTGCAGTATTTTTGGAGTCAGATAGAGAATCCATATTATTCAATCTGGGAAAATTTGGATCTGTTTACAAGTTTTTATGGGAGTTGCATTTTAGTAGTTCTTTCTTCTTTCTCATAAACAAGCACTTGCGGAGAATTCAAACAGCATCCAGAATGCTTACTTGGTTGCATTGGTTGTTCCATTTCACTTGATCAGGTGATTAAAGGAACAGTTAGAGTAGGTTTTATTGAATAAGCTCCATTTTGAGCATTTTTTCTAGTTTCTCAGTTGTGTTTTAGTTGAGAGTAAGTGTTCAGTTTTATTGAGTCATTTTACCACTTTTTTTTTGTTTTGCCCATATTTCCCAATGGATGAGACACTTGGTATACGATGTTCTTGACACATCCAAGGAGCTGCCATCCCCAATAAGGCCAATGTTAGTGTCAGTATCTAAATACTTCCATCAGGGATCAAAATTCACTCTTTTCATTTTCATTTTACGGGTCCCATACTGAAAATTTTGCATCATTCCATTAGGTCATGATATATTGATCCACTTATGGTTGTTTTCTCTTCAGAAAATATAAATTTTCCCTCATAGAGTATACTTGATGATCCTCCTTCAGATTGTCTTCAGTTATGGTTTCATAATTAACCTGCAGTCATGATTTCATTAGGTCATAGGACATGATTTCATTATGTTGGGTCCCTATAATACTAGTGATTACCCCATTACTATGATAGTTGTACCCCTTATTAATATTGTTGTGCCCCTATTGCCCCCATATTGTTATTACTGTGCCCCATAGAATCCCTCTATTGTTATTTTTGTGGCTTTATATATTATTGTTAGGTCGGCTGGTTTATATTGTGACTCCTTAGACTCCTATATATAGAAAGGAGGTTTTGTCATTTGAATCATCCAAGAATTGTTCATTTATGTAATGTAAAGGAGGTTTCCCCCTCGAAGAGGCTGAATTCTAAGGCGTTGATCTATCTTTTCTATCTTTCTTGAGTTGGTTTCATAACATTTGGTATCAAAGCTTTGGATTCTAGGGTTTCGCTGCTCCAAACAGGTCATCGTGGCATTTTCGCTATAACTTTGTTTCTGTGACGTTTCAGAAG
>APFE031750664.1:0-21856 GCA_000404065.3 Pinus taeda
AATCTTCATAATTAAGATGGGGCCACTATCCAGTCTGTGCTATGCCGTTCATATTGGATGCGTGAGGCCCGCTAAGTATTATTAAAGCCCAGCCGTTTACGTGGTAGATAAAACATAATTTACATTATAATTTTATTAAGCAATTAACACCTCGTTGTGGACGGTAGCAGACAGTGAGTACAGGAATCATCTAGAAGTAGAGCGAAAGGGCAATTTACGGCAGTGGGCTTGCTTTTGTCAGAGGCCGCATCATTGTGCGTTATTTTTTCTGACAATTAAGAAGCATCTTAGACTCCCATTATGCAACTTGGGTTTGTATTACGTTACTCCACGTTCAAACCACACCGGAAATACATATATCCGGTGCACTGTTCAAACAGGTAAGGCATGCCAAATAGTGGGCGCGTTTGTATTACACTCCAACGTTTAAACCACATCGGAAATACATATATCCGGTGGACTGTTCAAACTAATTTGGGAGCCACGCGTGTGTGACAGGTAAGGAATGCCAAGTAGTGGGCGCGTTTAAACCAATATTAATGAAATAATATATCAAAATTATAATAATATTAATGAAATAATATATCAAAATTAAATAAAAATTTCGTGATAAAATCAAAATTATATCTATTATTATAATATCTGTAAGCATTCGATTTTTTCTATCACTGAATAATTTTATAATTTTAGAAGATGGGGCCACTATCCAGTCTGTGCTATGCCGTTCATATTGGATGCGTGAGGCCCGCTAAGTATTATTAAAGCCCAGCCGTTTACGTGGTAGATAAAACATAATTTACATTATAATTTTATTAAGCAATTAACACCTCGTTGTGGACGGTAGCAGACAGTGAGTACAGGAATCATCTAGAAGTAGAGCGAAACCGCAATTTACGGCAGTGGGCTTGCTTTTGTCAGAGGCCGCATCATTGTGCGTTATTTTTTCTGACAATTAAGAAGCATCTTATACTCCCATTATGCAACTTGGGTTTGTATTACGTTCCTCCCACGTTCAAACCACACCGGAAATACATATATCCGGTGCACCGTTCAAACAGGTAAGGCATGCCAAATAGTGGGCGCGTTTGTATTACACTCCAACGTTTAAACCACATCGGAAATACATATATCCGGTGCCGGTGGACTGTTCAAACTAATTTGGGAGCCACGCGTGTGTGACAGGTAAGGAATGCCAAGTAGTGGGCGCGTTTAAACCAATTTGAATGTAGATGCCAACTAGTGCGCGTGAGTTTGTGAGATGCAAGTTTGTTATATTCTCTGACAATAAAGAAGCATCTTACGCTCCCATAATGCCACTTGTGTTTACATTACACTCAACCGCTAAAAGCGCACGGGAAATCTAGAAGTCGAGCGAAAGCGCAATTTACGGGTGTGGGCTTGCGTTTGTCAGAGTCAGCATCATTGTGCGTTATTTTTTCTGACAATTAAAGAAGCATCATAGACTCCCATAATGCAACCTGGGTTTGTATTACGGTTCCTCCAACGTTCAAACCACACCGGAAATACATATATCCGGTGCAATGTTCAAACAGGTAAGGCATGCCAAATACTGGGCGCGTTTGTATTACACTCCAACGTTTAAACCACATCGGAAATACATATATCCGGTGGACTGTTCAAACCAATTTGGGGGCCACGCGTGTGTGACAGGTAATGAATGCCAAGTAGTGGGCGCGTTTAAACCAATTTGAATGTAGATGCCAACAAATAGTGGGCGTGAGTTTGTGAGATGCAAGTTTGTTATATTCTCTGACAATAAAGAAGCATCTTACGCTCCCATAATGCCACTTGTGTTTACATTACACTCAACCGCTCAAAGCGCACGGGAAATACATATATCCGGCGGACTGAGTTGATCAAACGTTTTAACCACACCGGAAATGCATATATCCGGTGGACGGTTCCAGATGAGGCAAGCGCTGGAAATATATAGCCGTTCAACGAACTTGGTAAATGGCTATATATGTCTTTCGAATTTCATTTTACAGCGTTTTCATCCTCCTCCATCCATCTATGTTCAGATTGTGTGCTGGGCTGTGGTTTGAGTCAGAGGTCAGTAAGTTTAAGTCTCTGGTTTGAGTCAGAGGTCAGTAAGTTTAAGTCTGTTGATTTGAGTATGGGTATGTGTCGGTCTGTGTGTGAGTCAGTAGTCAGTCATATCTGAGTAGATAGACGAGGAGGGTTTGCCATTTTTTGGGTTCATGGAGATCAATGATCCTCTTTCAGTATGGTATGCACGCCATCAAAGTCTATTTCTGTATGTAGTTCTATTTCGTAGCTCTGTATTTTTCTTGATTATAAATTATTCAATTGCCATGTAAATAATGTTGCTGAAAAATGTTTAAATGATGCAGGTTGTTGTTAACGATGGCTAAAGAAATGAAATCATTACTTGGAATCCCACCTCCAATTCCAGGTATGGCCTTTCGATTAATATACTGTAGGATCTGAAATATTGCATATGAAGGTGTGCACAATGTGATCTAGCTTACCATCCAGGCAGCAACAGGGTCATATTCCTTTATGTTTCACCCTATTCCTCGCAGCAACAGGGTCATATTCGTTTATGTTTCACCCTATTCCTCTATGTTTTCTAGGCCATTCAATATGTGAGAAGGACCTGTAACCTTCAACCCATAATCTTGATCTTGTTGTATAGTTAATCTCCACACCTAGAAGTAACCCCAGAATAGTGATTTCCATATTGAGATGCCGGTCGTAGGGGGCAGGAAAGACGCTAACTAAGTACTCTGCATAGCGAGACTAATAGCCAGCGCTAGTCATAGCTTCTCTGCATAACACAACCAAAACCACTAGCTTCTCATGCGCAGGTAGATTACGCAGGTAGATTAAGCAGGAAGGCACTGCCAAAAATAAACATTACCCTCCCATAGAGGCACCTCCAAAAACCTTATAGGGCAAGACCGTACAGAGTCAGATCTAAACCCAGCCCTTTCTGTTCATTCTGCAACTCAAAAGCTAGACGAATAGCCTGGCACTAGTCATAGAACCAATTGCTTAACATACTACTGTCACTAGTCTTAGAACCATTAGGTATGGGTCATAGAGGCACAGCCACTAGCTTCTCCTGCATACACAAAGGTAGATTACTTTGCCTAGCACAACCTCTAGCTTCTGCTGCATAGCGCAACCACTAGCTTCTCATGCGCTGGTAGATTAAGTGGGAAGGCATCGCCAAAAATAAACTTACCCTGCATATATAGAGGCACCGCCAAAAACCTTAAACTTACCCTGCATATACCGCCAAAAACCTTATAGCGCAAGACGCTACAAAACGAGATTTAGACCCAGCCCTTGCTATTCATTCTGCAATTATAAATGGTGTTCGTAGACAGAGTTCTGTCAGAGAGGCAAACGCTCCCATCCAATTGGCTATTTAATGCCAACGAACTTCCTGTTTCCACGACGACCATGCAGGCACCATTAATGTGTCGTCCTCCACGGCGTCGTCCTCCAGCGCGGCGAGGAAGCGGCTTAATTTTATAATCTTTGAAAGTTTCAGATATTTTTTAATTAAAAACTGCTCAGATTTTGACTGCTGGTGGGACTGTGTTTGATCCTGTTTAAATGACTTCTCCGGATTTAGATGAATGATAAGGCCGACTACCAAACCAATTTTTGTTTTTCTGGCCCTAACGGAGTACTTGCATTTAGTTTATTGCATTCGATCAGACCAATAGCCTTAATCGCGCGAAATGGCGAGAGAATCTGTTTGTGGGATTTGTAAGAGCTTGAAGAGGAACCTTGGCAATGACTGAACTTTTATATATTTATAACGCTAACTGACAGTCGTTCTTACCTCCGATTCATCCAGCGTACTTGCGATTAAACTGACTAGGCAACTCCAATAATTAAGACCATACGTTGTCGGTAGCCTTCCCTTCCTGGAAGTTAAAAATGCTTTTCTGCTGTATACCGATTCCCATGAACCTTTCTTTCCCTGTGCTTATAAAATCCCCTGATTAAATTAAAGGATTGTACCTCATTGATGGTTGATTCCAAGTCAACCCCCAAGGAAACATGGTGTCAACAATTTGGAACTTGGTAAGACGCAGGTTGTTGGCAGGGAACCTCCAGAACCAGAAACATTTTCTGGGGAGGAAGCTGCTTGAGGAAGCTGCTTAATTTTATAAAATTGGGAAGTTTCAAATTTTTTTTAATTAAAAACTGCCTATATTTTGATCACAACCCAAACTATAAAGTAATAGGTATGTATGTGTCCCAAATTTAATTCAATCCAATGTTATTTGGAATATTTTTTAATCAGAACCAGAAACTGTTTCTGGGGAGGAAGCTGCTTAATTTTAGAAAATTTGAAAGTTTCAAATTTTTTTTAATTAAAAACTGCCCATATTTTGATCACAACCCCAAACTATAAAGTTATAGATATGTATCTGTCCCAAATTTAATTCAATCCAATGTTATTTGGAATATCTTTTAATCAAAACTTGTTTAAATTTTAATGACACTCCAAACTATTAACTAATAACAGTGTGTCATTGAAATTCAATGATTCAGGGTCTATGTGGCATTTTCATATTACAAAGAAACTACAATTGGCCATGTGGGCTTTACTTTTTTGAAATCGTAAAAACATACAGTCTAGTTGATCTTGATCATTACTCCTAGATGGGAAAGTATTATGATCCATGTGATTCCATTAAATTTCTTTTCTTTCTACCCACTGGAATTCCTCTAAGCCCTAAAGTAGGTAGTTTACATTCCAAGGATTTCTGAAGGGCCTTTTTAGGTGCTTTGATTAAGGAGGTAATTTTAGGTCGGTCCATTAAGGAGGTACTTTCATCATTTACTTAAGGAATTACGTTATTGAGTTTGGTTCATTCTAGTTGTCAAAAAAATTTCAACATTTTTTTCCTTTTAATTTAGTAGAAAATTTTATGATATTTAAAATTATGAATTTAGTTATTATTTAAATGAACTATTAGAAAATTTTACCATTTTCACTCTCATTTCATTGCAAACTATACTTGTTCTACTTACCAGATTCACACTTTACTTCACTGCAAAATATTCATACTTTACACCACTTCCACACATCATTGCAAATATTTCTCATAGCTCATTTCAAACAACTAATTTCTTCTTATGCAAATATTCCTTGTATTGCACCTCTTGACACACACTTTCACTTCACACTATACATTAAACTTGCACCTCTGGATTCTCTTCAATTTGTAGATATTCCTTCATCTTGTGCATGACACTCCTAAGTTTTGGATTTGCTCTAATGAAATTATTTAATTATTATTTCAAATACCCTTTAGTGAAATCACTTTCAAATAGTTATGAAAGCTATCTCCTTCTTCCTTAAATTTATTAGTTATTATATTAGATTTGTAAATTATAGCATACTTGTATAGCTTTGCACAATAATATTGTATTAATGTTTTTTCCATAATGTATTATCATGTGCATACACACACACACACACACACACACATATATATATATATATATATGGATATTCTTTATGAATTGTGCATTTAGTTATGTTATTAGTTGTTAGAAAGGGTTTGTATACTAACAATATCATTTCAATGTTGTATGTTGCAGAAAATTTATCAATACCAAGTTGCTCCTTGAAGACATTATATCTTTTTATGTTTTGTAAAGTTGTAATTACAACAATTTGTATTTTTTTTTGTTGTTGTTTAGATGGGCCCATCAAAGAATGTAAATCAATAGAAGCTATCATTAATAATAGGAGTAGGTTTTTTTTTTTGTGGAGGGGAATTCAACCCCTCCAAAAGGCTGTTAGGAAGGTTAAATTGTAACCCTCCTTTGAGTTGTGTTCCTTGTGCTCATGATTTTCATGATCTTTAGTTTAAAGTATCTTTAATCTTCTCAAACGCAAATACACTATTTTGTTATAATAAATTATTTAACATTTATTCACATAAATTATTTAACATTTTTTTAATGTTTTAAACATTTTCCTCACATACACACAAATGACAAAATCACTTTTAATCACATAAATTATTTAACATTTTTTCGTGTTTTAAATATCTTCTCTACATACACACAAATGGAAAAATCACTCTTTTTCACATAAATTATTTAATATTATTTCAAGACATACACATAAATGAAAAAACCACTCTTATACACATAAATTATATATCATTTATAACATGTATTTATATATTTTTTTAATTTCTAGTTTTTGTTTGTTTTGATTTTCATTCTTTTTGGCTTTTTATTTTTATTTTTTATCTTTTCAATTATTTAAGTATAAATATGTTATTAAGATATTTATATTATATTTTTTCCTTATATGAAATAGATATTATTTAATATTTAGCTTGATATTTTTATAAATTTAAATTAAATACCAATATATTATTGAGATTTTGTAAATATTTAAATGTTTGTATTATTTATTTATATTAATTTATTATATCTAAATGTTTGTGTATTATTGGTTTTATTATTTATGAATGGATTGTGTTTTATATGTATATGAATGCACTATTTTGAGAATTGAAATAATGTTTTTATTTGTTGCATTTCAATAGTTAGAATTTATTTGTTTAGGTTTTTATTTTGATTTGTATCAATGAATAGGATATATCTATTTCTATATTTATATTGTGTGTGTGAATGTATTATAGAGAGTATTTGTATTACTTGTATGTATTTTTTTTGGACTGTTTATTCTTCTATGTTTATGAATGTCTCATTTTGTGTGCTTTTGAGTATTCCTTCATTGTTTATTTGTATCTCTATGAGTGTAATGTTTGAGTATTCCTTGAGTCTTAGAGTAGTGGTTTCATTGTTTGTGTGTATATAAATGTATTTTTATGTATAGTTGTTTGTATTATTTTGAGTATTTTTCAAGATTCCTTCATTATTTGCTTGTGTGTGTATTTTTTGACTATTCTTGTATATGGATATTGTTTACTTGTATCTATATGAATGTGTTATTTATTGTTTACTTGTATCTATATGAATGTGTTATTTATTGTATTTATATATGTATTATTTACTTGTATATGTGTATGAATGTATTATTTGCTATACTTATGTGTCTATTATTTACTTATATTCTTTATTAGGTGTATGAATCTATTTTTTGCTACATTTATATGTGCATTTTTAATCTGTATTCATTGTAAGTGTATAAATATATTATTTATGTGTATGAATCTATTCTTTGCAACATTTGTATGTGTTTTGTTTACTTGTATTCTTTGTATGTGAGTGAATTAATTCTTTATGTGTGTATAAACCTATTCTTTGTTACATTTGCATGTGTCTTGTTTACTTGTATTCTTTGTATGTGTATCAATGTATTCTTTATGTGTGTATAAATCTATTATTTACTCCATTTGTATATGTCTTATTTACTTGTATTCTTTGAATGTGTATCAATGTATTCTTTATGTGTGAGCGAGTCTATTCTTTGCTACATGAATGTGTGTCTTGTTTACTTGTATTTTTCTATGTGTATCAGTGTATTCATTATGTGCATATGAATCTATTCTTTGCTACATGTGTATGTGTCTTGTTAAATTGTATCATTTGTATGTGTGTGAAAGTATTTTGCGTATATGAATATATTATTTGCTACATTTTTATGTCTCTTGTTAAATTGTATTCGTTGTATGTGTGTGAAAGAATTCGTTGTGTGTATGAATCTATTCTTTGCTATATTTGTATGTACCTTGTTTAATTGTATTTTGTGTATGTGTATGAATGTATTATTTATGTGTATGAGTTTATTCTTTGCTACATTTGTATGTGTCTTGTTAACTTTTTTTCTTTGTATGTGTATCAATGTATTCTTTATGTGTTTATGAATCTATTATTTTCTACATTTGTATGTGTCTTGGTTACTTGTATTTTTAATGCTTTTATATATATCTACATATCAATCAATGTATTTGGGTTATAATGTATGCTTTGGATTGTGTTTTATATGTATATGAATGTACTATTCTGAGAATTGAAATAATGTTTTTCTTTGTTACATTTCAATAGTTAGAATTTATTTGTTTAGGTTTTTATTTTGATTTGTATCAATGAATAGGATATTTATTTCTATATTGTGTGTGTGAATGTATTACAGAGAGTATTTGTATTACTTGTATGTATTCTTTTTGAGTGTTTATTCTTCTATGTTTATTCCTTCATTGTTTATTTGTATCTCTATGAGTGTAATGTTTGAGTATAACCTGAGTGTTAGAGTAGTGGTTTCATTGTTTTTGTGTATATAAATGTAATTTTATGAATAGTTGTTTGTATTATTTTGAGTATTTTTCAAGATTCCTTCATTATTTGCTTGTGTGTGTATTTTTTGAGTATTCTTGTGTATGGATAATGTTTACTTGTATGTATACGAATGTGCTATTTATCGTATTTGTAAATGTATTATTTACTTGTATATGTGTATGAATGTATTATTTTCTATACTTGTGTGTCTGTTATTTACTTATATTCTTTATTAGGTGTATGAATATATTTTTTGCTACATTTATATGTGCATTTTTTATCTGCATTCATTGTAAGTGTATAAATATGTTATTTATGTGTATGAATCTATTCTTTGCAACATTTGTATGTGTTTTGTTTACTTGTATTCTTTGTATGTGTGTGAATGAATTCTTTATGTGTGTATGAATCTATTCTTTTTTACATTTGCATGTGTCTTGTTTACTTGTAGTCTTTGTACGTGTATCAATGTATTCTTTATGTGTGTATAGATCTATTATTTACTACATTTGTATGTATCTTATTTACTTGTATTCTTTGTATGTGTATCAATGTATTCTTTATGTGTGAACGAATCTATTCTTTGCTACATTAATATGTGTCTTGTTTATTTGTATTTTTTCTATGTGTATCAACGTATTCATTATGTGTGTATGAATCTATTCTTTGCTACATTTGTATGTCTCTTGTTAAATTGTATTATTTGTATGTGTGCGCAAGTATTTTGTGTGTATGAATATATTGTTTGCTACATTTGTATGTGCCTTGTTAAATTGTATTCTTTGTATGTGTGTGAAAGAATGCTTTGTGTGTATGGATCTATTCTTTGCTATATTTTTATGTACCTTGTTTACTTGTATTTTGTGTATGTGTATGAATGTATTTGTTATGTGTGTTTGAATCTATTCTTTATTACATTTGTATCTGTCTTGTTTACCTTTATTCTTTGTATGTGTACAAATGTATTCTTTATGTGTATGAATTTATTCTTTGCTACATTTTTATGTGCCTTGTTAACTTCTATTCCTTGTATGTGTATCAGTGTATTCTTTATGTGTGTATGAATCTATTATTTGCTACATTTGTATGTGTCTTGTTTACTTGTATTCTTTGTATGTGTATCAATGTATTCTTTATGCGTGTATGAATCTAGGATTTGCTACATTTGTATGTGTCTTGTTTAATTGTATTGTTTGTATGTGTGTGGAAGTATTCTTTTCTACATTTATATGTGTCTTGTTTAATTGTATTCTTTGTATGTGTGTGAAAGAATTCTTTGTGTGTATGAATCTATTCTTTGCTGCATTTGTACATGTCTTGTTTAATTGTATTTTGTGTATGTGGATGGATGTGGAGTAGTGATCATACCTGCTCATGTTCTTCTTGTCTCCTCAGATTCTCATGAATCGAGGAGTGGCCCTCCCATGCCAGTTGTTTAGGAGAGTCCTTCTCCTATTCCTACATAGCATGGGGACAATCATATGATGCCCCCAACAAGTAGTTCTTTCATTTATTTTGATTAGAGTCAATTGACTGCTTTTCACCTTCTATCTTATGTGTCTTTCCAGATCATAGTACAAGCCTATAATATGGTAGTACATGGCACTATATTGGATGAAGGCATGTCTATTAGCATCATGTCTTCTACTACTTGGCAGTCTTTGGGTTACCCACAGCTTGTGCCTGTCACCCAGAATTTGTTGGCTTTCCACAAAGGAACCAGTGAGCCATTAGGGATCCTTCTGAAGTTCCTTATTACTTTGGGAGGAAATACCATCTATATAGATGTGATGGTAGTACAAGGTCCCTTAGATTTCAATATTCTCCTTGAATTCGACTATGTTTATGTCATGGGAGCTCTTGTTTCTTCACTTTTCCATGTGGTCTGTTTTACACACGAAGGGAGAATCATTGCCATTGATCAATTGTAGTTCATTGGTCACCGGGTGCCTCTTATGATGTCATCGTCCTTTATTGGTTCTTCTTTTCAAGTAGTACCCTCCCCACCACAGGTCAATTATGTGGCCACCCGTTCCGTCTACACATCTGTTGATGAGCACACAGATGGTATAGTATATTATGTACTGGGGGCATTGGAACCTGATTTTCCACTTGTACCAGTTGAAATGTGTTCCTCCCAGAGCGTAGCTCTCCCATCCAGTGAGGATCTCTTAGGAGCCATGTTCCTGTATGGTCCATGAATAGACCTTGGAGCATAGTTCCTTGTCTTGTGTCAAGCTCCTTAAAATATGAAACAAGGGGTCGGAGCATAGTTCCTTGTTTTGTGTCAAGCTCATTAAAAAATGAAACAAGGGGTGTGAGCATAGTTCCTTGTCTTGTTTCAAGCTTGTTAAAAAAATGAATCAAGGAGTTTGAGGATAGTTTCTTCCTGTATCAACCTCATTAAAAAATGAAAAAAATGTCCTAGGATAGTTCTTTTACTGTGTCAACCTCATTAAAAAGTGAAAAAAAAACTCCCTTTTCCAAATCGAGTCTTTGATTAAGATCTCGTAAAATCCCAGTCGAGTCTTTCTTGGATCTCGAGAGTAACCATTCCATCCACCTCACTAAATGAAATGAAGCTTGGGAGGCATGTACCTCGAATTGAGTCATTATGCTAGGGGAATGCAAACTTATTGCAAGCATAGTTTTTTGTTTCAAGCTTGTAAAAAAATGAAACCAAGCTCAAGCATAGTTTTTCATTTTATGCTTGTGTAAACATGAAACCAAATTCAAGTAGAGCTCCTCATGGTTCAATCTTGTGTAAAAATGAACCCATACCAAATTTACATCTTGTGGTTGTCGTTTTTATCAACTAATTTCTGCTAGATGAGCCTTGGTTGTTCCATTCCATCACCACTGTTTATTTGCATGATCATTCACTTTCACTTGGTTGTTTTACCCTTTCTTAAGGAACTGTAATGATGAGTGGTTTTATTAGCCAACCTCTTGACCATTACATGTTTTGAGTAGTTCCATAATTACTAGAACCAGTTACTATCCCTTTATAGCACTCATTCCTTCAGGACAAGTCACCTTTAATATCTTTTATGACTCATAAAAAATGGAAAGATTACCGAGTAGTTTTCCTTTTTAAACTTGTTAAAGCAAGTAAAAGTAGGGAGTCATATTTGAGATCTTTTCTGACTCTCAAAATATGAAAATATTATCAAGCTCTTGTCATTTTGAACTCATTAAAGGTTGCAAAACATCGTTTTACCAAGTATACCTTTACCCCCATTTTTGGGCTAGGATAAACTATTTACGAAAAAGGAATACCTTAGTCAAACATGACTAGGAGGTTCTCTCGAGTATTTTTTTCTACCTTTTTTGGATCGAGGGACAACCTTACAAAAAGGGCCCCCTTAACGTTTTCTTTTTCATGTCTTTTTCAAACTCTGTAAACATGAAAAAGATTTTGAGTTTCACCTTTGTCGGATGCTAAAATATTAAAACGACATAGGACTTGTCATTATGATGAGACTGAGCTACTCCTTTCTAGGGCTCGTAAAACCTACTAGGATGGATCCATCCAAAGGATGGGCTTATATTACAAGCATATGTTATCCCCATCAAGATTGCATAAAAATAACTAAGGTACTCTCTAGAAATGGTGGGGGAAAATTGGAAGTATTTCATTAGTTGTATTCTTCACTTGAGGCAACATGTCGCCCTTGAACATTGACACCCATCTATTACTCGTGTTGGTTTTTGGAACATCCTCACACTATCACTTTCCTCCCTGGGTTTTGGGTTATCCATTTTAAACCTCTCATATGATCTTTTCCATGTCACCATGACCTTTGACCCTATGATGTCAAATGTTGCCAAACTCTGGAGTCATGTCATCCACAAGTTTAAGAGAAGTCTTCCTACATGTACGTTGTCTGATCATATGTCACCATCTTGGATTGCTCTCATTCATTGTGTTTCCCATTTCGTGTCAGTGATAAAGAATTCATTATGACCTTCCTTCAAAAGATTTCTTCATGTCAACTTCAGGTCATTATCCAGGAAGTTGATCTAGAAACTCGTTTCTAGTATCTTAGAACTTGCATACCTGAATGGAAAGTTCTTTGCACTCGATGGGTTCTCATCATTTGCCTTCAATCGAATGATTTCACGAGTGTTCGACCTTAGTTCCTTATTCACACTTTGTTAATTTTATTGACAGTACATTAAGATCCATTGACATTATGGGTGGTTTCTCTCGCAATTGTTAATGGTTCACATCATTGGCTGATAATCAAGTGATTTTCTGGCATGTTCGACTTCACCACATCTATTCACATGTTAGAATTTGTACTTTGATTGGGTTGTGTTGGAGCATAAGACCTTGGGCTTAGATCGCAAAAGTCTAGGTTGCAAGGAGTTGATAGTATTCATGGTTATATACATGGTTATTTAGACGGATGGCTGCAAACATGCCATGGGTATCATTTTGATCCTGCTCAGTCGAATGGCTACAACCACACCGTGGGTCTTTTCATTTTGATCCTCTTTATGCAGACAGTTGCACCCATGCCGTGGGTCTATTTCATATGATCCTTTCAGTGGGATGGTTGTGTCCATGGTAATGATCCATGCACATGATCTCTTTCTTGATGGATAACTGTACTTATACCATGGATTCATGTATTCTTATATGCCTCTCATGTTTATCAAGCATGACTATCATATTTCAGATATGTACATGTATGTTTGAGTTACAGGTCTTTTGATGTTGGTATTCTAATTCCTCGCTCCATCTTAAATCATTTTAGCCATCGCTCTCAGCTCTGACTTCATGCGTTAGGGGGCATTTGTTACACAATAATTTTTTACTCTCCTATCACTCCCTGTTCCTGATCCCAAAGAAGCCTAGTAGTGACTATTGTGTTATAATTTCACCAAGTAACCTATGCTCTTACATCCCTTGAAGTTTGAAGAAAGTATTCCCCAGTCCCTTTAGAACATTTCCAGAGAATCCTTCTTAAAACCCAGTTTTTAAGATCAATGCTCTTTCCCAGTGTCTCACCTGTGCTGATGGTACAAGTTTACACTATGACCCATGCTGATCAATGCTACTGCTAGCCCAATACCCATGCCTGTCTATTTCTAGAAAGTTTTTATAAGAGGAAATGGAGTTTCACATCTAGAAACTTCTAGTGGTGATGCGTTGGATGTTCGTTTGGTTGGATAAGGTCAAGAACTCCATATAAGATTCTTTCCCCCTTAAAAGTGGACCTTCCTAAGGAGATAATACCTTTTTCCCCTCTTGAGTGGATCTCATTCATATCTTCCTCTCCCTATATAAACCACTTCCTCTTACCCTTTTTGGTTACAATATAAAAAACTAGCTGCAAAATTATGAAATATTTAGCTTTTGATAGACTAATATTAGTCTTAGATGACAAAACTCTAGTTTTTGGTAGCTAAATCATGAGCAGAGAGAGTTAGAGCTTGGAAGCCATTTCATGTCAAGCTAGAGGAGGAAAAGAGTGCTACAAAGGTGTGTAGTAGGACTTGGATACCACAAAGGAGATCTCCAACATCAAGGCGTCGGTCGTATTTATCTTTGATGTTTATTTTAATACAACTAATGGTTTATCTCCAATATCAGGTGTAGTATTAAACATTTGGTAGCTTAGAACTCCTTGACCATTTAAGTAGATTGAATTTAATTTTATGCTATCATGTTTTCTATTGTTTCTTGCATGTTTGGTTTAGGTACTTGAAGGAAAGAACAAAAGGAAACTGGAGAAAGGAAGCAAGATCACCATCAAGTGGATTAGCGTTATAAGAGGTATGCCCTCTTATTCAATTCTAATCTAAGGAAATTTACATTATTTTGTCTTGTTTGTGGATAGAACCACTCTCTTTGGCTAGAGGGATTGTATCTGTCTGTAGAGGAGAATTACGTATCTGTAGAGGAGAATTATGTATCTGTAGAGGAGATTTATCTACACCACAGAGCCAAGGGAGGATCAACCATGCATCGACACTATAACAAGAACCAGAGCTCCAACTGGAAATGATAAAGCTAGTGGGAAAAAGGAAGCTAAAGCTACATGGGTAAGAAAAGTTGTTGAAAAAACTCCTACACTTGATATCCTGAAGGAAAAGAAAGTATTCATGGAGGTAAGGTGAATATTTATGGATGATGGGGCCTCGACCTCCACCATGCAACTGACTTAGAAGGATAACTGTGAAATAGTACTAGTTGCAGCACAAGATGTGAATATGAATATTTCAAATTCTTTTCTACATACTTGCATGAAGTTGTTGAGAAATCATAAGGTCGTATAGGGATTTCCGGAATTGATAGACTCTTGTGCTCCTAAAGAGATATCGTAGAGTGAGATGTGCACAATGAATAATCTACATAGACACAAGAAGCGAACTACAAAGAAAATGAGGCTTACATTGCAGATTGGGGAATATGACATGGATCGAGTTATCTTGGATCTAAGATCTAATGCCAATGCCTTGTTGAAGAAAACTTGGGAATTGATCGGTAAGACAAAGTTGCAATGGTTAAATATCCAACTAAATATGGAAAATCAACAAAATATTGTCCCTCTAGGAAGATTTCCAAGTATCACGGTAGATATTGATGGAGTGCACACTACCACTAAATTCAAACTGATTGAGATTGTGGATGACAACAATCCCTACCTTGCATTGCTTGGATTGGATTGGTCATTTGATAACATGGATATAATTAACTTGAAGAAAAGGAAAATTGTATTTGAAATCAATAATATGAGATTTAATACACCATTAGATCCATCGGAGGGAGCAAGATATACTGAACTTGTCAGAGAAGAGTACAATGCAGATGAAATCGACAACAATTATCAAATTATAGCAAAAGAATAAGAATGGATTAACCCTACTGCAGATGAAAAAGTGACTTGGGAATAAGATATCTCCTACACTTCAAATTTAGAATAGGAGTTGGAAAACTGATAGAACAGGTTGCATGAAGTGTTTACAAGGTGATGTGCAAGGATCACTAAAGCAGTGCACTGTATGAAAATTGAGGTACGTGTTTAACCTTTGTATGATGATTTTGGTGATGGAAAAACTTTCTTTAGAGATTATGAAATATAGGTACCTGAATTTCAAAGATTGTTAGCTCTAGATCAAGTAATGAGGCTACTTTGCTGGATGGTGGGGTACTCATAAGAAGAATATTGGATATTGGAAAGAATGTAGAAGGTTGATGTGGGTAATATTTCGTCAAGTACAAACAAATCTCGTAGACAAGTATGATGGCCAGAATGATCCTAGAGACCACATATATCTTTGTATGGCACTTGGGGGAGAAATTTCACGAGAAGAATGGGTGCATGGATTTATCCATACCTTGGAGACGATTCCTCGGAATTTGTATTTGGAGACCGAGCTTTGACATGGTATTACTAGCTAGGTAGAAATGGTTGATGGATTTATAATGACATTTAGATTTGAAGATGACTAGCCACATATATGCAGCTCTAAGTATAGTTAAGAAGAATATTTTTGAGAAGGAAGTTCTAGTTATCTGGAAACTTGCTTGGGATGCATAGATATGTAGTGTAATGGAATTTTATAATCTCACTGCTGAAGAGGATGAAGATCCTCGCAATATTGACATCAAAGAATGAAAAGGTCATCATGAAGTAAATGGACCTGAGATAGAAATTCCTGTTATAACGAATCCATTAAAGATGAATAAGGTGAATATAAGGTCAGAGGATAAATCGAAGTATGCTACAATAAGAGATTACTGGGATGAATATAGAGTTAGCAAGATAACACATCTCTTGCATGAATACCAGGATTTGTGCCCCACAATTTTTTCAAATATGAATGAGATATTAGGAGATTTTGAAGTTATGATGATTCCTCTGAAGCTTGATGTGAATCTTGTCAAGTAGAGACCTTATAGACTAAATCTAAAAGATAAGGAGAAGGTGAAAGAAGAGTTAGACAATATTTTAATGGTTGTGATAATTGAACTTGTTCAAGAGTTTGAAAGGGTGAGTCCCATGGTCATTTAGGAAAAGAAGGCAAAAGAGGAAATTAGAGTTTTTGTTGAATTAAGGAAATTGAATGATGCATGCCTACATGAACCCTTCCCTACACCATTTACAGATGAAGTATTAGATTATGTGGGAGGATAGGAGGCCTATTCTTCCACATATGGATTTTCAAGATACCATCAGGTTAGGATTGCGCCAAGAGATAGACATAAAACAACTTTTGTGACAGGGTGGGGTTCTTATCAGTACAAAGTGATGCCTTTTGGATTAAAGAATGTGCCTACTATATTTTTCAGAGTTGTAATTGCAGTCTTCAAATAATATATACACAATTTTCTAGAAATAGACTTCGATGATTTGATAGCCTTTGGTCTATTAAAGAAGCATGTTGAAAGCTTAACGTTGATGTTGCATATGTGTAGGCAATATCAGATCTCACTGAACTTGAAGAAGTGCATCTTTTTTGAACCATTTGGTATATTATTAGGACATGTAGTTTGTAAATAGAGATTAATGGTGGATCCCGCAAATATCACTGTTATTGTGAACATGCCAGGACCAAAAATGGTGAGATATCTATGCCTAACACTAGGATACACTAGCAACTACAAAAAGTTTATGAAGGGGTATGCACAGATAACTGTACCAATGGAAAAATTTCTGAAGAAATATGGACAGATAACTGTACCAATGGAAATTGTTGAAGAAATATGTAACTTTTTAATGGAATGAAGAGTTCCATAAGATCTTGGATATACTGAAAGAGAAGATGGTAATTGCGCCTATTCTAGTTTTCCCAAACTGGGAGGAATTCCATGTACATGTTGATGCATCTTGCATATCATTGGGTGTAGTGTTAGCACAAGCAGGAGTAGGGAAATTGATCATCCCATAACATCTGCAAGAACGAAACTGTCCAACGTGGAAAAGAAATATAGCATGATGGAAATAGAGGGATTAGCTATGGTGTATGAATTACAAAAGTTCAAGCACTACTTGTTGGGGGAAAATTTCAAAATGTTCATTGATCACTCCATGCTTAAATATATGATGAATAAGCCTGTTTTATGACGAACGATTTGTCGATGGTTGTTATTATTTTACGAGTATTACTTTGAAGTTATAGTGAAGCTAGGGAAATTGAATGATGTACCTGATCATATATCAAGAATAAAGACAGGAGGAGAACCCACAAATATCGATGATAACCTACCCAATGGATAGTTATTCACAATTAAATTCATAGATGACCACTTTGTGGATATTATTTAGTTTCTGGCCACATGAATGGTGTTCATAGAGTACATTACAATGTAAAAGAAGTACTTAGTGGTTCGAGCAACTGATTTAGCATTTATTGCTGGAAATTTGTAAAAATTATGATCAGATGAAGTATTGCATAGATGCATCCCTGAACACGAACAAAAAAGTATTTTGACAGAATCTCATGAAGGAGTCACATGTGGGCACTATGCAGGAAAATCCACTGCACATAAAATCTTAAGAGCTGGGCTACAGTGGCCCACAATAGATAAGGATGAAAAATAATTTTGTCAAGAATTTGATGTGTGCCAAAGAGCAAGAAATCCATCTAGAAGAGACGAGATGCCGCTGGTACCACAAGTAACTCTCTATTATTTTGAAAAATGGGCTATTGACTTCGTTGGACCTATCAGTCCACCAAAAAGGAAGACTAATGCGAGGTATATAATCACTGTAACTGATTATTTGACAAGATGGGTTGAGATACAACTAGTGAGGGACTTCAGATGCAATGTGAACAAACATGACTGGGATTTAAGAATTCCAATGGCATTGCGGCCATGTAGAACAACATGCAATAAATTGACCGGGAAAACACCATTTAGGTTGGTATATGGATAAGAGGAAATTATGCCTATGGAATACATTGTGCCCAGTTTGAGAATTTCAACCGTCACAAACATGGCAAACCCTGACATTATGAAGGAAATAATGTTGTAGATACTAGCTCTAGAAGAAGACAGTTTCATAACATGGTTTCATCAAAAAGTATGGAAAGTAGGGGAGAAAGCTTGGGATGAAAAGCATATCAAGAAGAAGGCATTCTTGAAAGGAGACCTTGTATTATTATATGACATAAAATTTATGAAGTCCCCAGGAAAGTTTAAAACACACTGGTTAGTACCAAATATCATAAAACATATCTCTAATGGTTGTGCAGTTCAAGTCGTGAAGTTGAATGGTCAGTTGATTCCAAGATAAGTGAATGGTAGCAGATTGAAGTCATATAGGGATGACTCTGTACCTAGAGCTTCACACTAAGAATTGAAGGGAAGGAAGTCTTAGTGCCACATGTAGTTGAAAGTGGGCACAAGACTATAAACTAGTCTATAAAAAGGGACTTTGTTGAAGGAATATTATTGCGTGATACTCAGGAATATGATGAAGTCCAAAGGAACTGTGACAAAGAAAAGTAACTACGCCACGAGGAAAGGTTCGTTGAAGTTGGCTGGAAATATGCCCATTAGAAGACTCATTGTTTCCATCTTTCTATATGGATGTTTATGAAGCAGCGACGTATGCTTCCCTCTGGTTTACTAAGGAGTCGACGCATGCAACAAAATATAGAATTTTCTTCGTGGTGATGGAAATGTATCTACACATGGTGGTGAATCAGTATCCAAGGTTGTCACCTAGTTTATATAAGTAGTATTATCACGTTAGAGACTTAAAAGAAGACTTCCACAAAGCCTAAGTGAAGGCAATGAAGAACCCAACAAGGACATGGAACACATTGTCATATGTTGTAACAAAATATTATTTTCTCGTCGTAGTACAACAATGGTCGGAAGAGTGGATGAATCCACTCAGTGGATAAGTTGTAATAGAGATGGGTGCCCTGCATGATGAAGGTATAAGTGAAAATGATGCAGAGATAGAAATAGAAGAATCAAAAGAAGGAGCATGAGGAACCTCTTAGTGATGCGGGAGTATCAGAGGAGTCACATTTTATAGTTAGAAGGACATACACAACAACTACAGAAGGCAATAGGAAAAATAAAAAAAAGATATGTCTAAGGGTGCAGAAGCACTTGTCTTCATTGATGGGGACATCAATGAGATCAGAGAGAAGGTCCAGAAAATCAAAGTGGAGACCTGGGATGGAATTGATGATTGATATAAAATGACCTTGGCTAAGGTATAGAAGGGCATTGCAGAGCTGAATATGTTACCACAAGTGTAAAGACATCTAGAGTAAATAACTTAGCCAGTGCAGGTAGAGAAAATAATAGAAAGACAATTCAAAGATAGAATTTTGATGGTGCCAGCTAGGGCACTTCAGTGGTACACACCAGAGGAAAAAGAATGAGCCAAAGCATGGAAGATTGTCAACATAGATATTGTCTCACTTCCCATTTAGGTGTTGCACGAACTCCATAAAATTTTAACAACCAAGCTGCAGGAGCAAGAACAACGAAACTCTACATTGACAATGCAGGTGGAAAAGGAGAAAGTTGCACTAAAGAAGGAGTTGGAACAAGTGAATAAGCAAAGAAATGAAGTATTTCAATGACAACAATGATTGGAAAGATCCATCGAATATAGTTGGAGAACTCTCCTAGATGTGAAGGTTGTGTTGAATAAAATCAGTGGTACACACCAGAGGAAAAAGAATGAGCCAAAGCATGGAAGATTGTCAACATAGATATTGTCTCACTTCCCATTTAGGTGTTGCACGAACTCCATCAAATTTTAACAACCAAGCTGCAGGAGCAAGAACAACGAAACTCTACATTGACAATGCAGGTGGAAAAGGAGAAAGTTGCACTAAAGAAGGAGTTGGAACAAGTGAATAAGCAAAGAAATGAAGTATTTCAATGACAACAATGATTGGAAAGATCCATCGAATATAGTTGGAGAACTCTCCTAGATGTGAAGGCTGTGTTGAATAAAATGTAACTAGGTTCGGTCTTCATAAATGTAATTTTGATCTCTGTACTAGTAAAAGAAAAGAAATATTATTTTTGTAAATTATAAAATGAGTGTCTTGCTCATTGCATAGGTCTAGCACGCATTGAAGTGCTATAATAAATTCAAATATTCAAATAACATGTTGAAGATCTCTTGTTGAGCATATATGAAATGTATATGAGTCAACCTGGTGTCTAGATCAGCCCTCGAAGACAAGAACAATCCTCTTGAAGAAGTCGACTATCAAAATGATGTAAAAACAGTCATGTTGGCTCAAATAAATGACACAATGGTTCCCACACTCACGTCATCTTCTTATGGAGACATTACCAATATGAATACCCAGCTTGGGTCACCACAGAAAACACTGAAAAACTCACTCTCTGTAATTTCGTATCAGTGGAGTAAGCTCTGAAACTTCTGACAAGTATAGTGGTTCAGGAATTTCGAACAAGTACAATGGATCATGAATTTCAATAAATGTAGTAGCTCAATCTTGGATAAGAATCTTTGTGCTTTCAGATGGGTTCCACAAAAGTGTAGTCTTGGCATATGTGTGATAATAAAGATCATTGTGTAGGAAGAAACATAATCAATTTCTTGGCATAATTGTGATGATAAAGATCTCGGTGATCCCTCACTAACAGACATTGTCTCGAAATTCATTTTGACGTAGTCAACATGTTGGCATAATTATAATCATGATCTCAGTCATAATATTGATAAGGACACAGTTACAAGATCTCAGTACAACTCTCATATGTATATATACATATCTTGTTATTATAGTGAAGGGGAACCAAGTGTCATGTGAAGGAGAAGCAATGATATCGATGGAGGTGCAACAGTAATAATCTTAGTGATGGCCTCAGTGATGCAAGAAATAATGATCTTGGTGGTGTAGTAGTGATGGCCTCAATGGTGCACAATGATGATGATCCCAGCAGTGACAAAAAATAAGATTGGTGTCTTGGTATTGGAGTGTAATGGTATTCATCAATTGGAATCTCTATAAGAAGCATTTTGTGCAGGTTTTCCTCTCAAAGAGAGAGAGGTTTTGGCCTTGGTAGAAAGCCAACATCTTGTGTTATTGTATCTTTGTTTTGGTAGCTATTTTATGAACTAAAGAATACACACTATAATAATAATAAGTGAATATTGGAATAAGAAGAAAAAGTTGAAAACACCTCACAAATAGTTATCATGACTAGAAGAATCTCATTAACTCTAATTTCCCTATATTCTTCCAAAGGATAGTGAGGAGGAAGCACCAAAAAAGAATGTTGTGAAGGTCTCCCTCGCGATCAAGGAATCAAAGAATACACTAGCAAAGATAAAATTCGAGAATGAAATGCAGATTTCAGAGCTGCAAATAACGTTGCAGCCAACCACGCCACTAGAAGTATAGGGGCAGAGGCAGAAAGACTTAAAGGCACAATTAAAAGGAATCTTTCTTATAGTGGCGGACTGTCGGAATTTATTGGATGACACAATGCGATTTTGGACCTCACTACAGGAGGATCCAAACATCCAAAAGATCAAGGAGGAATTACAGGTGAAGAATAAGTAGCACGATGAAGTCTTGGTAGCTCTAAAGACCCTACCAGTCTTACAGA
>APFE031750677.1:0-24477 GCA_000404065.3 Pinus taeda
AAGCTCCTTCTAAATGAAGCCATTGAGAAATACGGTCTTCACATCCATCTGGTGGATATTCCAACCCATCTCTACTGCAATCGATATAATGGAGTGAATAGACCGAGCTATTGGAGTGAAGGTTTCCTCATAGTCAACTTCCTCTACCTGTGACAGACCTCTTGCCACAAATAGAGCCTTGAACTTCTCGATGCTTCCATCTGTAGCATGCTTTATCTTGTAGAGCCATCTAGAAGTAACAACTGATTTACCTTCAGGCCACACCACTACCTCCCAAACATCATTCTTCATAATAGAAGAATACTCCTCCATCATGGCCTCTTTGTAGACCTGCTGGCTAGCTGCCTCCTCATAACTACAAGGTTTGGAGTCAAGAATGTGTGTTACCAATGCCATATAACTAAGGACATAGGAATATGTAAGGCACCCAAAGATACGAAAGTACCCAACATGAGGCTTCTTCACAGAAAAGGCCTCCTTCAGAGTCATATTCCCCAAGGCATGATGTGGACTCGCATTTTACAAGTACACAACAATGTTGCAGGCCTCTGCCCACAAGAATAAAGGTAACCCCAGATCATGAAGCATGGCTTTCGCAGCCCCTACAATGGATCTGTTCTTCCTCTTCGCAACCCCATTCTTCTAGGGATTGTAAGGAATAGTGAACTCCCTCATAATACCTATGTCAGCACAAAAATCAACAAACTCACCAAGTGTATACTCCCCTCCATTGTCTGACTTGAGGACCTTGGTCTTCCTACCTGTTTAGGTCTCCACAAGAGGTTTGAACTCTTGAAACCTCTTGAAGACCTCACTCTTGCTCTTCAATAAATAAATCCATGTCTTCCTGGAGTGGTAATCAGTGAATTAAACATAGTACTCATAGCCACTTGTAATATTCCTAATTAGCTATGGCTAATTGGAATATTCGATTTTGTTCGATTTTTGCCTTCTATAGTTATTTGTAAATAAAAAGTGAGGAAAGGGGAATGTAACTCACTTTAGAATAAAAAGTCACTTCCTAGGTAGCACAACATTGTGACTTAAGGGGGGAACCAAGGGGACCAAAGGGGGATGCAGAAATGGGGCCCACGCAGACATATGGAGGGATTGCACAAGAGGGAATGAACACATGGCAAGAAGGGGATCACGCAAGAGAAAGTGAGCCTAGGGATTGTGAGAGGCAGAGGATATAAAATAGAGAGGAACCCTCTCATTTGGGATCATTCTAGTTATGAGCATTTGTGATAGTCATTTCGACTTAGAGCATGCTGGCTGTTTAGCTAGTCTGCAACACTGTTTAGTGCATTGAGTGTCTCCGTTCGAAGATCTCACCCTTAGCCCCAGGGAACTTCGAGTGCCTACTCAGGCAAGGTATTTCCATTGGCATTCCAGTAGTAGTTTCATCAGCAACTCAATAGCAGTTTCATCAGCATTTCAGCAGCAGTTTCATCAGCGTCTTTGAGGAACTACGCAGAACCCCAAGGGGGTGATTTTTGGGGGTCGGCCATTTTAGAAAAGCTTTCCGGGTTTTTCTGGGTTTTTGAGTAGAGTCTGATTCCAGAGTTTCAGCCTTTTCTGAGGAGGGGAGCAGCCCAAAATCCTCATTCGATTTCCAGTAGCAGTAATAGCACAACAATTTTCCAGTAGTTGGGACGCAGATTAGTGTGAAGCCACTCCAGGAAAGCTTTTTGGGTTTTTCTGGGTTTCTTGAGTAGAGCCTGAATACAGAGTTTCAACGTTTTCTAAGGAGGGGAGCAGCCCCAAATCATCATTTATTTTCTAGTAGCAACAACAACACAACAATAACATCCACACAGAGAGCCCATTCTTGTCATTCTGAGAGTATTTCTTCACTTTCCTTGTGCAAGTCGAGGTGCCATCTATCTAATCACCTCTTGTACTCATTTATTACTCAGTATAATAAAATGGCTTAGCATTTCTCGCTTCATTTCTTGTGTATCTGCTTATATTCCCAGTTTACATTATTATATGTTGTTCCACTATTATTTTATCACTTCTGGGTTATTATATCATTTGCACATATCTGGTTGGAGTTTTTGCTGGGGTTTGAGGAATATTCTGGGTTAGGGATATTACAGTGGTATCAGAGCATATATTTGGCTTAGCTTGTGGAGCTAGCAATTTATGACACCGAGGGGAAAATCCTATATCTCTTACAGAGGTCAGACATACAAAGACACTCAGCGTAGGTTGGAGAATACCTATGGAGAGGGAGATTGTGTTCCTGCGGAAAATGAAAAACAAGAGGAACCTGTGGTAGATGCAGAATAGGGAGAGCCAGTAATGGATGCAAAGCAGAGGGTAGATGAGGACGGGAAGAGATTTGTGGATATGCTCCCTAAATCAGTGCAGGATCTGTCGATGTAGTTTAAGGTGATGGGGAAGAGATTCATGGCAGTAGAGGCTAGATAGCACGAAAGCCCACAAGTCTTTCAGATCGATGAGGGATCAGGTGCATCCCATCACTTGCCAGAGTAGCGTGATACTGCACAACAGGGGGCCTCACATGCCCCTACATGCTCTACCATGCCCACCTTTTTAGGAGTAGACACGGGGGCCACAGCCGAGTAGGAGGCAGAGCCCAGGCATATGGGCAATTATTTTGTAGAGTACTAGGCCTATGGGTAGGAGTTTAGGGAAGCCCTCTCATTTAGAGATTTTGTTTAGCTCCAACGGGATAGCAGACCCCGCGATCATCATAGAGGGTACCGACATTACCATGATGGTGATACTGACTATGCAGTGAGCAGATTCCACTTGCCTATGTTTGATTGCTCATCAAACAGTTCGACAAAGTCTTGGGTGGAGAAGCTAGACATTTATTTCCAACTTAACCAGATGTCAGAGGCATAGGCCATCAAGGTGGTAATGTTGCATTTGTATGGCGAGGCCTAGGATTGGTGTTTTCATGGGATGGTTACATTGGGGCACTCCACATTGACATCATATGCCGAGTTTACCAAGAGACTGATGGAGCGATTTGATCGGAGGGATCTAGAGCAGCATTTAGTTGAGCTGACGAGGCTCAAAAAGACAGGGAGCCCAGAGACCTACATTGCCTTGAGGGTCTCCATGATGGTGGTAGACCTCTCCATGGCACAGAGGGTCTATATGTATGTTGAGGGGTTAGCAGAGCCACTTCGGGGTCTAGTCCAATCCACTAGACTAGCTACGCTCTAGGACGCTATCAGTAGGACCTCGGACTTACAAGATGTCTTACCCAGGACCCAGACACCTTACCCCCAGAGAAAGACTTTCCAGTCTAAGGGGAAGGATGTGAGGCTTCCACCTCCAAAGGGGAATCCAGGATGAGTACAACTTGATGATGATGCTAGGAGGGAGCTGAAGAAGAAGCAGTTATGCTTCACTTGTCAGGAGCCATGGGCACTAGGACATAGATGTGCTGCTGGTAAAGCACATTTTATTGAGGTCTTCTCCAGGAGCAGTGGAGAAGAGGATGACGAGGAGGATGTGGAGGCAGGAGATAGCCATGCCATACAGGGACCTTTGCCGCCTCCACCATCAGCAGCAGGTGGTGCATCTTTTGCACCCACTAGAGGGGCCCTTGCAGCATTGCGGGGAGTTCCCAAGTATCTGATGCTATGCGCATGAGGGACAGTACGTGGCCAGTGCGTATCAGTTTGGGTTGACAATGGGGCAACCCACAACTTCATCGATGCCCAGATGGTTGAGTGGAGAGGTATACAGACATAGAGCTTCGATGAGTTTTCAGTCTTGGTCCGAAGAGATTAGACCATGATGTGTGCTCATTATGTTCCAGAGCTTTCAGTGACGATGGGAACCTACACTTTGACTGACCACTTTTTCGTGGTTAATATTCCGGACACCAACATGATACTGGGTGTTCAGTGGCTTATCACTCTAGGGAAGGCCACGATAGATTGGAAGACCCTAGAGATGGAGTGGGATGATGAGAATACAGGGAGGCATGAGAAGGTATGGGGACAACACACATATCCACCTCAAACTGTCTCAGCTCATCAGATGGAGGCAATCTTCCAAAAGGGAGACATAGAGTGGGCAGTGGAGTTGCATGCATCAGAGGCAGGAACTACAGGGCAGATGGTACACCCAGAGATATAGTCTATCCTTGATCGGTATGCCATAGTGTTTGGGGAGATTCCACCAAGACAGCCACCAAATCGAGTGTTTGAGCACACCATCGAGCTTAAGCAGGGCATACAGGTCATGATTACCACCCCCTATAGGCACCCCAAGACCTATCGGGATGAGATTGAGCAGGTTATCTAGGAGTTGCTTGCATTGCTAGATTTCACACAGCCATTTGTTTTGGTGTGTGATGCGTCGAGAGAGGGGATCAGCGCATATTGATGCAGGGAGGTCACCCTATTGAGAGTCGGAAGCTCCTTCCGCATGAGAGGTTGTATTCCATATACGACAAGGAGATGTTGGCCATCATGCATGCATTGGCTAAGCACCTGCAGTATTTGGTAGGCGATAGGTTCAGGTGAGGACTAATCACAACAGCTTCAAGTTCTTTTTGGAGCAGAAGCAACTACAGGAGAGGCAGCAGTAGTGGATCAATAAGATCCAAGCATATGACTTTCACATTGAGTATATCAAAGGTAAGAACAACGTGGTAGGAGATGCCCTTTCATGTAGACCAGTGTTGTGATCTCTTATGAGCTTCAATACAAATTGGAGGGCTCGACTCTCAGTAGAGTACTCCAAGGACAGGCTTGCATGTGAGGTTCTGGATGGACAGGTGGTAGATGACAGGTACAGGGTGGTCGATGAGATCATCTACTACAGGGATCAGATCTTCTTGACTGAGGGGTCTCAGCTCAAGAAGAAGATACTTAAGGCATCACATGATTCCCCATTGGCAAGACATCACGGTTTTACCAAAACCTACAGGGCCATTAGGGAGGGCTTCTCATGGAAGAGCCTCAAGGAGGATGTACTCCAACACATTCGGGAGTGCGATGTTTGCCAGAGGAACAAGGGAGAGATGAGCCATCCCGCAGGATTATTGTAGCCTCTTCCCATTTCGGAGAGGAAATGGGAGAGTATTTCGATGGATTTCATCACAGGGTTGTCCATGCTATAGGGCAAGGATTGTATCTTTGTCATCGTTGATCGACTAACGAAGTACACACATTTCTTTGCTATATTCACGCACTATATAGCAGCATAGGTGTCTGAGATGTTCTTCAGGGAGATCTTTAGGCTACATGGTCTTCCTAAGACCAACGTCAATGACAGGGACAACCCTTTCATGGGAAGGTTTTGGCAGGAGCTTTTTCGATTAGTGGGGACGGAGCTGACACCGAGTACCATCTATCACCCACAGAAAAACAGATGGAGATAGTTAAAAAGTGGCTGGAGGGCTACTTGCGTAGCTATGTTAGTGGGCAGTAGCGAGCATGGCTGAAGTGGCTGCATCTGGGGGAGTACTACTAAAATACTTCGCATCACATGTCCATTGGTATGTCACCATTCTATGCCTTATATGGGTATCATCCTTTATCTTTTTTCGACATGATGTTTAGTGATAGAAGGGTTCCTAGAGCCAAGATTTGGATCCAAGAGAGTCAGGATATCCTCCGAGCTCTCAAGGATAACATGGCTACAATGTAGAACCAACAAAAGTTGTATGCTGACAGGGGTCAGGTGGAGAGGTAGTTCGAGGTAGGGGACATGGTCTACCTACGATTACAGCCATACCAACAGTCATCGCTGAAGCAGAAGGGGGATGAGAAGCTCAAGCCTCGCTTTTATGGGCCATACAGGGTGATATGCAGGATTGGATGGGTTGCATATGAGTTGGAGCTGGCCCAAGGCGACAAGATTCATAATATTTTTGATGTATCATGCTTGGAGAAGGCATTGGGGTAGTACGTGACCGTGACAGATGAGCTACCACCCATGGATGATGAGGGGAATTTGGTATTGCAGCCAGAGGCTATCATTGGCTCTAGGGAGAGACGGTTGCGGAGTAGGATGATTCGGGAAATCTTGGTGAGGTGGAAGAATTTGCCGGATGAGGATGCCACTTGGAAGAGTGAGGAGATGTTACAACATCCATCACTTCAATTGCTTGAGGACAAGAAACATTTTGTTGGGGAAGACTGTAATATTCCTAATTAGCTATGGCTAATTGGAATATTTGATTTTGTTCGATTTTTGCCTTCTATAGTCATTTGTAAATAAAAAGTGAGGAAGGGGGAACATAACTCACTCTAGAATAAAAAGTCACTTCCTAGGTAGCGCAACGTTCTGACTTAAGGGGGGAACCAAGGGGGCCAAATGGGGACGCAAAAATGGGGCCCACGTAGACACATGGAGGGACTGCGTAGGAGGGAAGGAACACATGGCAAGAAGGGGATCACGCAGGAGAAAGTGAGCCTAGGGATTGTGAGAGGCAGAGGCCATAAAATAGAGAGGAACCCCCTCATTTGGGTTCATTCTAATTATGAGCATTTGTGATAGTCATTTCCACTTAGAGCACGCTGGTTGTTTAGCTAGTCTGCAGCATTGTTTAGTGCATTGAGTGTCTCCGTTTAGGGATCTCACCCTTAGCCCCGGGGGACTTCGAGTGCCTACTCAGACAAGTTATTTCCAATGGAATTCTAGTAGTAGTTTCATGAGGATTTCAGAAACAATTTCATCAGCATTTGGATTTTTATGGGTTTCTCAAGTAGAGTCCAATTCCATAGTTTCAGCCGTTTTGGAGGAGGGGAGTAGCCCCAAATCCTCTTTTGATTTCCAGTAGCAGCGATAGCACGACAGTTTTCCAGCAGCTGGGACGCAGATTAGTTTGAGGCCATTCTAGGAAAGCTTTCTGGGTTTTTCTGGGTTTCTTGAGTAGAGCTCGAATTCGAAGTTTTATCTTTTTTTGAAGAGGGAGCAACCCCAAATCATCATTTGTTTTCTAGTAGCCCCAATAACACAACAACAACATCCACGCAGAAAGGCCATTCTTGTCATTCTGAGAGTATTGCTTCACTTGCCTTGTGCAAGTCGAGGTGTCATCTATCTAATCACCTCTTGTACTCATTTATTGCTCAGTATAATAAATTTCCTTAGCATTTCTGGCTGCATTTCTTTTGTATCTGCTTATATTCCCTATTTACATTATTATATGATGTTCCACTGTTATTTTATCACTTCTGGGTTATTATGTCATTTGCACATATTTGGTTGGAGTTTTTGTTGGGGTTTGAGGAATATTCTAGTTTAGGGATATTACACTACTCAAGGATACATGAGACATATGACCACTCACATTGGTATGAATCAAGTCAAAGGTCCCCATCACTCTGTTATCACTCGTGGGAAAAGGAGATCTGGAAAACTTCCCCATAGCACATCTTCTACATACATTATGGTGATCAGAATTGAAATCTGGCACACCAATGGTGATCTCCTGCAATGTACTCAAGGCCCTACGATACATGTGCCCCACCCTGCGGTGCCAACTCTCACACAACTCTGAACTGCTAGATTTGTTGCGAGTCCTGTCTCAAGTTCTGCTACTCAATGCCATCAGGGGTTGGAATACGAACTTGTACACCTTGGCATGGCACACACCAATGACTCTAGCTGAAGAAGTTGGAGTTCCCCTACGATATATAACCACCTACCCTATCCTGAACAACACATCATACCCTTTTTCCTCAAGCATTGAGATGGATATCATGTTCTTCTTCATTATAGGCACATATAAAAAATCTAACACTTTCAAAGGAGGTTTGGGTCCCCTATCAAATGTCAATGTCCCCACACCAACTACTCTAACCATGTTGTCATCACCAAGTACTACATCCATATTAGTATCATCCTCTGAAATCTCTGAGAATCACTCTCTGACTCCTGTCATGTGGCGGGAAGCGCCACTGTCAACATACCAAATGCTAGAAGATGTTATGCTAGTAGTGGGGAGTGCACAGTCCCTCTAAACTTGTATGGAAGGTCATCCTGCACTAGTGGCCTCACATGCTATGAATCCAAACTCTTAATCAAATCTCTCTCAGAAGCTTTCTCTCTATACAGAAGTTGTCATGGGTTTGTCTCTCCCTTTCTTGTTCTTCTTCTCTGGACACACAACAGCAAAGAGTCCCAACTTTTGACAAAACCAACATTTGACTTTGGAATAGTCCTTCTCCTTGTTCTACTACTTGTCTTTACATTTTTCTTTTTCTCCACCATTGGAAGCTTTCTTCTTTACTCTGCCACTATTTCCTCTTGCTAACAATGCCACATTGTCATCCTCCTCCACCTATTTGGCTACCCTAATATGGTTCTTTCTGATCTCATTTTGAATGCAATCATCCCACAACGTCCCCCAATCGAGAAGGTTTTTCCATGCAACAATGCCATCCACAAAATTCTCCCAAGTCTTAGGAAGACCATTCAAAGCAATCCTCAGTAACTCAGTGGGTGCAATGATCTCACCTACGGTTACCAACTCATCTCTCACTAAAGTGATATTTGTGAGGTATGTTGTAGCACTGTTAGTATTAGCCATTTTAATGGACCTCAGTTTCTACTTTAGGACCATTTTTCTATTTTCATTTGAGCTCTGGTAAAGACTGGTCAAGGTTATCCACATCTCATGTGCATAAGTCTTTCCTCTCACATGAGGAATGACATGATCTTTGATTACTTCCAGAATCAATCATTTTTCCATATCATTCATTTTTTAAACTCTGGAAACTGTATAGGGTTAGCAGGTACTACTATTGGGTTCTATGTGGTATTTACCATAATGCTCTAGACTTCTACTTCCTCAAAGATTCTATGGATTCTATCCTTCCATGCATTGTGGTTGTTATGCCCATCCAACCTGTCTTCAACTCTCAAACCCAAAGACATGTTTCACTATCCTACCAAACTGAAAATTTCAAATCTATTGTAAAGGTTTCTGTTTTCTATGTAAAAATCAGCGTGCTGTAATTATCACTTTGTTGTCCCAAACTACAGTTTTCAGCCAACCACGCTCTGATACCATGAAGAAATTTCAAACCCCACTCCACTTATCAATTTTCCTTATCACTCCATGCATTTAGTTTTAAATCCAAACATGATCAAAATTATAAAAATTTGGAAATGACAATATTTTTCTGAAAACACAAATTTAGAGATTTCACAGTTGTTGAAATTAAAAAAATAAAACACAACAAAATTATGATAGCTACACACAGAAAATAACATAGTGATTTTTGGTCAATGTGACCTTGGAAAAACCCCCCTACAACTCTTAGGGAAAACCAGTTTGACAGCCCTTCCTTATTTCTGAAAATGTTTTTATAGAGAAACTAAAATACAGTGTAAAAATTCCAACAACCACAAATTACAACTTATCTCGATTTTTGTGCTTGAACTTTGCCTCGAAAATTGTGCCAGTCAGCGAACAGCCAAAACATAAATTTTTCCAACAATTAAACAACATTAAATGTTGTATGACCTTCCTCAAAAATCATGCCCAAAACCTGCTATAAGGATTGTGCAGACCATATAGATTTTTAGCAGTACGGTTGCATCAAAAATTGTGCCCAAAACTTGCATCGAAATTTGTGCCTTTGTTTTCCCTCTTCCTCGATTTATGTTCCTTTCTCCTGTTGTACAACTTTGCCTTGGCATGTGTGCCAATAAATGATATTGCCCAGATTTACTGAAATGTCTTTTTGCTACTCCTTCACTTACTGAAATGTCTTTTTGCTACTCCTTCACTTCCCCACTGCTCAGAAATTTTCTCCTTACTCTCTCTTCTCTTTCTCTCTCTTCTCTTTCTCTCAAATGCTCATGAAAGAACTAGTTGATATTTTTTCTCTTCTCTTCTCCTTTTACTCTCTAAATAACCTTTTGGGTTACCCTAAGATACATATATATACATATGCCAACATCCTTCTCTTCAAGGAACTCATTTCCTTTCGAAGATAAATGAGGTAGGTCTTTAAATCGGTCTTGGCAACGTTTTATATAGATCACTTCTAGATATGTGAAAATTTTAGTCCACAAAAGATGTTCCACTTTTGTAATTAGATAACATTTGAAGAACATTATAATGCCAAGAAGAAAGCTCAGCTTAGAATCAAGAATCATCTAGGCCCTTTTGCCTGCAACACTAGGGAGGCCTGCAAAGAAGCAGGAAGCATTTTATAAGATCATCTTAAGTTACACAAAAGTTTTGGGTGGATATCATATGACCCTAACAAATTTATCTATGATAGAATAATGAAGAACAGATTGTCACCATACATTCACCATAGGATTCCAGAGATTGAACAATTTGCAAACATGGATGAATGGAGGGAAGGGACCCTAGTAGAAAATGATAGTGAACAGGTCAATATTGAGAATGTTATGAGAGATCTTGAGAAAACACTTCACCTGGATTCTTTTGGGTAGGTACAAAGATCAGGAATTGGTGCATCTACTGCTGGAACATCTCAGCAACCTTCATAGGAAATCAACACACCAGCCACAAGGATAGTAAAAGGCAAGGAACTGGAGTCTAGCAACCAAGTCACATAATAGTCTACAATGTCTAAGCAGCCTAAAACTTCGAAAGAACAGGCCCAAATACACACTCCTCCCACTCAGGGCAGTGTGGGAGAAACTCTGATTTTGCAAACTCCCTAAATGTGGAAAGAAATAAAAAGAGAGACAGGGAAACAACTACCCTTGCCAGTGGACCTTCAAGATAGCCTAGTATAAAAGGCAAAGACTAAATCCCCTTTTAGAGGAGGAATTTATTGAAGAGACTACAGATAGCCAAAGAAGAGAAAGGGTAGATAGCCAACAAACTTTTCGAGTAGGGGGGACTTCCATTAGCTCACAGAGACAAGAGTGAGAAAGACAACAAAGTGTAGAGCTATCATCTTTCAGGCCACCAGGGAAATATGCCTTAGATATCAAGAAAACATTTACAAAAATAAAAGCTAGAAATGATCCATTGAGGCTTCCTGTTTACAATCAATATTTGAAAATGGCTCCCTCTAATCAAAATAGATTGATGTCAGCCTATGACATCAAAGAGGGAAAAATGATAATAAGTTACTTTAAACCCAAGGTACCACAACCTTAATTAGCAACAGATTATCTGAGAACCAATTTTGAAGTCATGGCATCAGACCTTCATCCTTTGGACCAGATTGAGTTGCACAAACAAACAGGAGAAATGATTTACTATACACTGACTGGTAAAGATATGACGGCCCAAAGACTGGAGAATTCTTTAAATAATACAACTGCCCAATTACATCTGGAGAAAACCTCCTCAGAGGCCAAATATAACAGAATAAAATCTTTAGAATAAATAATTATTGGATTGGGACATGATCCCAAAGATGTGAAGGGTGTAGAAGCATTAATTAAAAAGAAATATGAAGATATTTCTGCCTTGAGGAAGAAGCTAAAGCTACCTCCTTCAAGGCATCCACAGACTAATGAGATCGTGAAGCAAAAATCTGAAGAAGAGTTGATGGATTTACTCTTAAAAATTAATGAACAATTGAATGAGAAAAATCAAGCATTAGAAAAATCATTAAAGGACAAGCAGGGAGAGTCGGCCTCTCAGCCTCCCAATGTGATACCAATAGTCTCAATTGCAGTCCCTTCAACTCTTCGTATAACTCTGGCACCAAATATTCTAGGAGCCACCACTGAGGCAGTCACAGATCCAACTACAGGAGTAGGTACAATGATAAAAGGAACAACAGGAACAACATAGGGAAATACTGTCAATTTGAGCACAGAGGAACTAATAAAATCAATGGAGGTCATGAAACTACAAGTTTCAAAGCTAAATAAGGTAAAAGAGAAGTATGCCAACTTAGAGCAAGAGTATGATCTCTCAAACATAAATGTTGGAGAAAAATAAAGAGAGATTAAAGGATCAGAAAACAAAGTGAAATCATTAGAAAAGGATCTTACTTTTGACAAGCCTCTAGTAGAAATTAAGGAAATTCTTTGGGCCAACATCATTCAGTCAATAAATGATGTTTCACCATCAATTCAAATAATTTTTGAACAGATAGTGTTGGTAAAGGCAGCCCGAGAAGAGATTCAGAAGACAAGAGCAGAATTAGGAAAAATTCCTAAGGAAGTCACTAGGCTCATACATTTTTTGAATAACAAGAATAAGTACCAACTTCAAGAACTAAGTATTGAAGACAGAACATGCACCATTCTTGAAGTCAAAAGGGTATTACCTAAAAGGAATTTGATGCAAAATTTAGAAAGAAGATGTCATGATATGCAAGAGGAGATTAATGCTTTTATGGAGAGATTTGGTATTTTGCAGAGTAAAGGGTTACCTAGTCCTTTAGTTATTAATGACAAATTAATGAGGCATATAGATTATATGGATAAGTTAAATCAATATGCAGGTAATCAAGCAAGTTCATCAGGAATAAAAGCACTCCCTACATGCAAGTTCTCTATGACAGTCTAGAGAATCTGTTCTATGTTGTGCATGAAATAAAGCAATTGTTTCCCATTTAGCCTACCTTTTTCAGGTACACCGAAACAGATGAAACCCTCAGAAAACCAGAATACCACAGTCAAAATGATGGGAAGAAATGTTAGAAATTTTGTAGTTCCTCTTTGGTAAAAAGTAAATTTTAGTTATTTACTACAGTCAATGGGGGTGAAAGAGGATAAACAGAGATCAACAGGTAAAGAGTATCAGGTGCAGGTAAAGTGTATTAGTAAGAAGATAAAAACAGAGCAGCCAGCACAGAGTTACATTAAAGATAACAAGAGGCCAAATCATAGGGCCTAACTCCATCACACTCTCAAGAATAGGGATAGTAAACCATCCATTTGTCTCTATCTATTATCTACGAGACTATCTAGCTGTATCTTCATGTAACTTCTAGTTAGTCATCTCAGTTTATATCTCACTTTGTTATGAGATATTTTTATTGTAAAGTTGGTGTATAAATACTCCCTCGTTTAGAGTATTGAGGGTGGAATTTTTGACATTGTTCTAAAATTGATTATTGTGGAATAAAAAGTGTTGTTGGACAAAATTTTCATGGCTGGTTGGATGAAGGATTGATGTAAAGGACTTTTCATAGGATTCATGTGTTGGACATCAAACAAATAAGTATCTTATATCTCATGTGTTAATGTCTTTTGGTTTATTATATTCATTATGTTCCATATCTAAATATTAAAATGAGAAAGAATAATTTAGAAAGTGCTTAAGGGAAATCTGTCTTCAATCATTTTTGTTCTCAATGTTTTCTTCTAGACTAGAATAAATAGTGGATTCATAATTGCTCCTGTTTCCTAGTTTATTCGTTTTAATCATGTAGTAAATAATTCTTAATTGCTCTTTATTGGTGATTGGTCATGTTCTACTCTCTTAAAGCATGTTGAAGGATTCTTAATTTCCCTTCAACCCTTTTAATCCCATTCCATCTTTTCAGTCTCTATTTGTTCTCTGTTCAACTATCTTGCCCTGTGAAGCCATCCCTTATTCAGAAACCAAATCCAGTTGAGCCATTTTCCTTGACCCCATTAGCCCAATGGACTAAATCATTCAGTTTTACCCCTATGCTTTTGAAATCCACCAAAAAATTCAATCAAAATCCCAAGCTCTAATAAACAGCCTAAAACCTTATAAAACAAAGCTAAAACTCAAAGAGAGAGCCCTCTCTGGATACAGATTGGCTAGATTCTATATCTAAAAGATTGATTTTTGGTTAACTCAGACCCCTTTCCCCTTCTTGCAACTTCTGGGAAAATCTGAGCGATAACATATACATCATTACATTTTCACATGGAAATCAAGGGAATGAATTATTTTCATTAATAATGCAATGAACCAACTAGTAGTGGGAGTACCACGTTCCACCGGACCATAGATTGGCTGAGCCAAGTCTCTCTTCATCCAATACCCCTTGTGCCATATTACAAGCATGAATGTGGGACTCATAGAACACATCAAAAAACACCAATCAATGTGGATGCCACCGAAGTTCTCCACCTACACCATGAGGAATTTGAGTGCCTCCTAGTCTCTCAGGCTTTACCGTGCATCCATAGTCTGATCTAGGGATCACTAGGCCCTACATTCAAACATACTCTCCAGGCTTTACTGTGCATCCCGTCCTGGAATCACTACGCCCAACGGAGAGAAAATACACCTCTTGGCCTTACCGTATATCCTGCCATTCACTGGAAAGGATTCCTAGGCCTATCGAGGCACATAATTTGGCTTTACAACAACTCATAATCTGATTCATGTGTTTCTAGGCCAGTGTCTTCATGCATCCTCAGTCTGATTCATGGACCACTACCACCATGTGTTTGTCAATTCATAGATCCACCCCACTTAGCTTCAAATCCAATTTGGCTATCCCCCCACAAAATGCATGAGAGAGCCCATCTCATCAAAGCTATCAGGAAATGGCAAGGCTAGGTTGGAAATACTGTCATAGCTAGAAAAACCCATGCCATGGTAGAAAATAAACACATGCAATCCCATGCATGTCGAATCTAGTAAGGAAAATACACATACAATCCCATGCATGGCAAATCTAGAAAAGAAAATACACATGCAAGTTGATACCTGCAATGAAGCCTGTTGTCACTGCTTGATCCTACCTTTCCCTACCTGATCCTTGCTTCCTCTTGCCTTCTTTGCTTTTCTTGCTCCAATGCCAATGTTCTCCAAGAAAACTCTAGGTGTCCAAGAGTATGAGAGAGAGAGAGTAATGAGAGAGCTCCAAAAATGAATTAACCAAGTCTTTCCCACTAATCCTCATAAGCCCTTTTATTAATGAGGGCTCTATTTTCTTCATTTTCCATTATTTTCCTTCATTTTCCTCTTCGCATGCAACCTGTGACCTTTCACCTCATTTTTCTCTTAATTTCCATTATTTTCCTTCATTGTCCTCCTAACATGCAACCTATAACCTTTCACCTCTTTTTTCTCCTAATTTCCATTATTTTCATAAATAAATGTGCCAAAATACCTTTTTTCCTGTTTAATGCCTCAGCCATTGCCTTTGCTAATAAACAACCAAGTGAACACCCCCTAGGATGTCTTTCCCACCATTTAGCTTGGAATATGTGTCCCATTATCTATGGTATTTATATATTTTTACATGGAATTTTCCCCAGGGCTGTTACAGAACCCTTCCCCTTGGGGGAACACCGTCCTCAGTGTTCAATGACACCTATAACTACATGATTGCTGAAAACAAAACATACTGCCCATGGAGCTTTATAACACAGCTTGTTGTAGTATTTACAATGAAAGATCTACTCAAAATAAAAACATCATGATAACATGACAACATACTGCATAATGGAGATTTATAACACAACTCATTACAGTATTTACAATAACCACATATACACACATTCACATATGCACATTTTACACATTCACACATTCACATAGGCTCACACCTCCACCCTCAAAGTAATACCAGGATCCACCTCCTTCCAAGGAAGACTATGATCCATTGCAAAGTCAAATTTTCTTCCAATGTCCAACACTATAATCTCGCGCCACTTTTCCTCTCAGCAAACAATTATTGTCTTATTGTTCCAGGGCGCACTCCCAATGTGCATTTGAATCCATATAGCAATGCTAATGACCAAAAAAAATCCATCCGTGACCTTCCCTTCTCTGCTACATTGTCCCCTGATAATATGGTCACCCCTCTCATGCAGTCACTCATCTTGCAAGTTCTGCTAGCACCCCCATCCTAGGCAGTCCATCCCTTGGCAAGGCTTCCTCACATCATAAGATTCAAAGACCAAGGCACATACCTACCTCAAAACTACCATACTGGTCATAACATGATCATGGAAATCAATTGACACTATTGGGTACCAGTGTCCCACAATGGCCCTGCTCCTAATGTGCGTTACCAAACATGGATGACATGCACAGAATACCACACATACAACAGTACCATATGTACAAGTACAACATGTACATAGTACCACCTATACACTCTACCACCTACACAACATGTGCACAAAATCACATGTACACGACACCACCTACACAATGTGTACACAATGCTAAATGTACACTACACCAATGTACAATGTGTACACAATAGCACATGTACAAAATACCACACGCACGATGTGTATGGGACACCATATGTACATAGCATCACATGCATGACAGATACACAGCACTGCATGCTCATATCACCCTATGTACAACATATACATGGCACCACATGCTCATAGCACCACTTGTAAAATCATCCACACAACACTGTATGTACATATCACCATATGTACAACACGAACACAACACCAAGTGTACATAGCACTGCATATCCAACATGTACATAGCATCATCCATACACAACACTGTATATCCAACATGCACAAAGCACCATATGCACACACACCGCATATACATCATGAACACAATATAATATGCATACAACACCCAATATGCAATATTCACAAAAACCTATTTGTACAATCCTGTACATAACATTGCATAAATAACATGTACACATGCTATGTATACACAACACCACAAGTGCACACATCATAGATGCAACATGTACAACATATATGATGTATGCACAACAATAGTACCCCACATCCAAAACCACACTCTCCTTACCAATAAACCTTTCATCCCTTGTCTTATGCATGCTTACCCTAGCATGTTACAAACCACACTACTTTCACTTGGCTAATGTAGCCTTCAACATTACCTATAATAACATAAACATAGGGATAGTACAAGTATACAATATCAATTCATATCCAGATGATACTAACCTCATATATTTGTCGTGAATACTCTTCCCAGTTGATTCCTCATAAGACTAGGAACCTCTTCATGTTGTTCTCCTGCATAAGGAATCATTCCTCCACAAGAATGATCCCTGACAACCTTGTCAAGAAGTAACATATATACATGGATACATACATGGATATATAAATGTTAGCATAAAATAATCATGATACTATTAGATAATGACATACCTACATACATGTATATATATATAAACTTCAACATAATCATGATCATAAAATAATTGCCAGATAACATAAGGTCTAGGTTAAGAGAACTTTCTTATTTATGCATAGGCATTGAAAGAAAAAGTTCCCAACATAGAAAAAGCATATGCCACTTCTTATCAATTTACTTTACCTTTTCTGGTTACATTTCTTGTGTCTGCATTGCTACTGTCTATTTACCACAATGGACCAAACCAGTCCAACCAATTTTCATAGTCTTACCTTCCGCTACACTTACTCATGCATAGAGATTCATCCAGGTCTTATATCATTGGTTGGGTACCACACATATCTCCCTATTTCCATCAACATTTCTCTTTCCCAACCAATTCCCGGACTCAAAACGTAAAAGGAAAGAACAAAAACAACAACATGAAGAAAACCATGAAAACCAATAACAACATTACTACACAAAAATAGTGGTATGGCCATACACTAGAAATAAACAAAGACACAAATCAAGCTCAACAATTCATAAAAGACCAAAAGCATAAGACTAAAAAAAAACACCCTGAATATTTCCCCATGGTTCCCAGGGAAAGCTCAACTCGGGCCTTCTTCAAAATTTCATGGCATCCTCTCTTGCCATGCAACTCCTTACATCATGCTCACACATGTCAACCAAATGTTCCGAATATAGAGAAAATAATATCTATCAATTTGAAATCAATCTTTACCAAGACTAACCATCATGTCATAGTCCATAGTGAACTCACGGTCATTGGGCATAATACTAAAACTATCACCTACTACACTCAAGTACCTATCAACTGTCTTAACACATATGTATTAGTACCATCATCTTAAAACAAGATCATTGGAGCACATACTCATATTATGCAATTCATCAAACATTCAACCAACTCGCATGCATGCCATGTTAAATAAATAAATTAGGACAACATAATAGGCACCTAACACTCAAATACCAAATAGACGATGTAATCAACTATGAAACACGAAGTATAATACATAAGCAAACTCATAACTTAGTTTATCTTAGGGGAGGATATCTTGTCTACGTAATCAATCTAGTTTGTGAGATATAACTTTACAACATGTCAACTCAAGAACTCATAAGATCTTGATATCCATAACAATATCTAACTAACATGTTCACATCATAAACTCATACAAAATTATCACTCACACATATGAAAAGTCAATCTAGATTAGTATGACACCATCCCGCAAATATGTCGGTTCATACCTGAATATCGCAACCATTACCATCTGCATAGGTCAAACCAGGTTAGCACAATATATAGAACATAAGGATCTTCAAGGCAATGAACATAACCATCACACATATGACCAATCCAAATTACGACATCAAGATCTCAATGAAATAACTCTAATCATCAAGTTAATAACATATAACAACAATAATCTCTATATCATGCTCATCAAAAACATAAAAATGACTTGTCAAGTTAAATATGATATAACAATCAACAAGTTAACCTATAACATACTCATCAACAACATATAGCATAATCATCAGGTTATCTAATATAAAACAACAATAGAAATGCATATAACTACATGTTACTATCATTCTTGACTATCTGACATATGTGGATATAACTACACTAATGAACCAACAACTATCATGTATGTAACACTAACATCAAAAGGCATGTACATAAACCTAATGCATATAAAAATCCTTTAACTTACATACCTGCATGCTCCAATGAAAATACCAATATGATAATTTGCCCTTGCCTCGAGGTCCAATGCTGCAACTTCACTTTGATGATCTGCATCTCTTTATTTATCTCAACCAACTCATTAGCATCATAACAACCAATAGCAACATGATGACCTAAATTTCATACAATGACTTCACAAGTCATTTTTGACCTACTATACATGCATAATCATAGCCATGACCATACATGCATAACAATAACCATTAATCCAATGTACACATTGCCACATGCAACCAGTAGTATGCATAAGCAATGCAAAAAAAACTACCAATATGCATAACCGCATGTACTCGAACATAATCAACCAATCCTTGTAATCAATCTACAAGACTGATCCATGTAATCAAAATATTCAGAAATTTAACCTAACATACAAGGATGTAAGTAAGTATTATGAAATCAACATGTAAGAAACATATAATTCATACATAGTCAGTCACATGTTCTAAAAATGAAGACATTGTGTCTATTAATTTGAAATCAACATTCACCAATATAACAGACTATAGCATACCCCCTTACTATCCATGGTCCACACGAAGGTAGATGGAGGAAGCTATTATAATGGCCTTATCTCCAATGCCCAATTATGGAAATGGAATCTCCAAAGCTCTACTAAATTTAACCACACTTGAAAATAAATTGATTTTTATTTCTCATACATTTGTATGAGAGTATACCAATCAATGAGGATACCACTAGAGTTCTCTGCCTACACCATGAGGAATTTTACTGCCTTCTAGTCTCTCAGGATTTCTCGTGCACCAATAGTCTGATCCACGGATCACTAGGCCCTACACCAAGACATACTCTCTAGGATTTGTCGTACATTACTTCTTGGAATCACTAGGCCCAACGGAGAGGAAATACACCTCTTGGCCTTACCGTATATCCTGCCATTCACTAGCAAGGATTCCTAGGCCCACCGAGGCACACAATCTGGCTTTACCGCAACCCACAATCTGGTTCAGGGGTTACTAGGCTAGTGGCTTCGTGCATCCTCAGTTTGGTTCAAGGACCATTACCACCATGTGTTTGTCAATTCGGAGATCCACCCCACTCAGCCTCGAATCTAATTCGGCAATCCCCCCACAAAACGCATGAGAGAACCCATCTCATCAAAGCTATGAGGAAATGGAAAGGCTAGGCTGAAAATATTGTCACACCTGGCAAAACCCATGCCATGGTAGAGAAGAAACACATGCAATCCCATGCATGCCAAATCTAGCAAGGAAAGCACACATGCAAGTTGATACCTGCAATGAAGCCTTTGTAGTCACTTGATCCTACCTTTCCCTACTTGATCCTTGCTTCCTCTTGCCTTCTTTGCTTTCTTTCTCCAATGCCAAAGTGCTCCAAGAAAAATCTAAGTGTTCAAGAGTATGAGAGAGAGAGTAATGAGAGAGCTCCAAAACTGAACTGACCAAGTCTTGCCCACTGATCCTCATAAGCCTTTTTATTAATGGGGCCTCTATTTCCTTCATTTTCAATTATTTTCCTTCATTTTCCTCCTCACATAAAACCTGTGACCTTTCACATCATTTCTCTCCTAATTTCCATTATTTTCCTTCATTTTCCTCCTAACATGCAACGTGTGACCTTTCACCTCCTTCTTCTCCTAATTTCCATTATTTTCATAAATAAATGTGCCAAAATACCTTTTTGCCTCTTTAATGCCTTAGCCATTGCCTTTTCCAATTTCCTTAGCCATAAACAACCAAGTGAACACCCCCTAGGATGTCTTTCCTTCCATTCAACTTGGAATACATGTCCCATCATCCGTGGTATTTATATATTTTTTACATGGAATTTTCACCAGGGCTGTTACAAACCTATTGTTCCTTTGATTTTCATTGCCCTTGAAGTTGTTATTGTTGTCATCATCTATTGGAGTATCCTTCTTGTGAGGACACTCTCTAGTGAAGTGGCTAAACCTATTACAATTGAAGCATCTTCCTCTTCTTACTTCTTTGAATCCCGTCTTGAATCCTTGACCTTGATTTCTTGGACCAACATTTTTCTTCCTCTTAGAATGGGCGGAGAAGGTGATAGGATTGTTTCCATTTGACGGCTTGTCTGTTTCCATCTTCCTCATTTATTATTGAGTGCATCTAGCGAATAATTCATCAAATAATGGAATCCTGTCATTTTTTAGGATGGTAGTGTTTACCACATCCCATTCTCTTGTAAGGCCTCCAAATGTGATAAGAGTAAGCTCCCTGCCACCAATGACTTCCCCAATAGATAGGAGATCATTCTTGATCTCGATAATCCTTATGAAGTAGGATTGGATGGATTCTCTTGTATCCATCTTGATGTATTTCAACTTTTTCTTGAGAAAGAGAACTTGATTTTGTATTATTTACTTTGAACACCCCAACCAGCTTGTCATACATCTCCTTAGATGTTTCCAAATAAAAAATATAGGCAACTGAAGGTTTTTGAATAGAATCAACAATAATTTTCTTAGCTTTAACCTCACCTTTATTGTACTTTTTTTATGCAACAGTGAATGCATTTGAAAAAGGCTCCACTACTCTTCCTTTGACATATTCTATGTCATCATTTTCTTCCAATGTTAGACATAGAGACATCTTCCATGCGTGATAGTCAGATTTGTCCTTAATCTTGTCCTCATATTTGAAGTAAGATGTAGTCATCATTGGGACTAGTTCCACATCCTTGTCCAACAACTTTGCTTATTGATTTATTTTCCCCAGTCTTGCTTGGGCTTTGTCTTCACTTCAGCTCTGATACCATGTTAATTTTAGATAGCAATGGTATGTTCTATGCTTTAGCAAAATTTACTTCAATGTTCCTTATTAGCCCAATGACAATTTCCAATTATTTCCAGTAGTAATGATATTAACTTAAAATCATTGACAGTAAATGCAAATATCACATAAAAAAATGTGCAGAAGACAAGCCAAGGAAAGATAACATAAGATGTGGTGAATGCTAGGGAAAAAAACCCAATGTGGGGAAATCCTTAGATCAAATATTCTTATTATTCTTCAATAGTTCAATAGTGAGGGAGAGTACAAATATCAAATTAACTTTCCCAAAAAAGTCGTGTGAAATCAACAGTCAACAGTAGTCAACTGCATCGCTAACGAGAAAGTCAATGATGGTCAAAGAAACTCCAAAATTTCCTCCAAGCAGCTCAGTCAACAACATATAAATTCGACCTTCCAAGAGGGTCAAAGTCAATGAAAATAGTTTGGTCAAACTAGAGAAAAAGATTTTGTAAAAAATGTGGTCAAATTTGAAGTTAACCCTAGTCAAATTGTCCCAAACTTCTTGAAAATTGTGCCAATAAATGCGGTCTTCAAAAATCATATTTAAGCCCACAAAAATGAAGTCAACGTTGATCAGAAGCACCTTGGTCAATGTTTTTCTATTTTCATGAAATTTTCGCCTAGTAAACAAACCCATAAATTAGTCCTCCTTTCACATGAGCGAAGTAGAGAAGGTTGCCTCCAAGTTGTACTTACCAATCAAGGCAGGAGAGAGATATATATGTGATGAGATGAGTGATGTCCCAAACGGGAAGAGAGGTCACTCCTATTTATACACTTCGTTGATGGTGAGAAGACATGTATGTTGGGCTTATGAGCCTACATTTGACTCAGGTCGACCTTGACAATTTGTGCGTAAATTCAAAATTCCACTTCTGCTTGTGAGAATGAGATGATATTTATACAAAAATTGGAACCCTCGAAAAGAGGAATCCAATGCAATAATCATCTCCATCATATGAGCTATACTAAGGTTGAATTTGGCCCTAGTTTCCAATTTCAATAGGTGGCCTTGTCAGACCACCCAATTGGGCCTTGCCTCATTCTTTCCACCCCTAGAGTTCACTTTGTGCCATCTTTTGAAACTTCAAGGGTTGATCTCTGAGAATTATGTTATGAGCGGTACCTATGCAATTCCTCATGAGCTTGAATATGACAACATTTCTCCTCCACCTGTATTCAAGCACCATATGTATGTTGACTAGATTACTAGAACTCATGGTCAAGTTAGTAAGTTTGACTTTTGGCCTTCTAACTTTGACAAACCATAACATTTGATCATGGGGTAAATTTTTTGACTTAAGGCATACCATTGGAAAGATCTTTCCAAACGCTATCAAACTACATTATTTCCAGGAGCATATGAGCTAATCTCCAAAGGCATACATTCATTCAAATCTTAGGACTCCCAACCATCATAGTTATGAGATTAATAACTCCTTTAATAGACCTGCTACTATGATGTTTCTCTACTAAAGGATACAAAGACCATGGGACTCCCCTTGAGCTTGAAAAACCAAGCACATCAAAAGTAATCCAATTTCCATCAATGCCAACACACGATCACGAGGCTTGGGGTTGTCGTATATCTAGAGAATCGTCGATGGAGATTGAGTTAATCTACAAGAAATTTATAGCCTACAACCTCAAGGTTAAAGGACATGCTCCTTACCCTATCCTATTGATATAAGACAACTTTCCCCCATTTAAATCATGCCTATGTTTAGGTATATGATGTATAAGAAGTAGCTTTACAACATGGAAGTCAAGAGGTTCCCCAAAATTACTTCTAACTCTAACAAAAAGCCCCACCTCTGACTCAAACGAGGATTGCATAAGGATGCCCCATGTTGGCTCAAACATTGGGCCATAAAGGAGGAGATCATCTTGGAGAAACAATATTAAAAATAAGGAGTTGGAGGGAAATAGGAAGCTAAGTATTATAAGGAGGTGATCAACCCCACTCATGCTAACTACAATTATATTTTCTTCTTGACAAGTGCTAAGAAGAAAATGAATATTGCAAAGATAAGAACTATTGCTCATGAGCTTCGAAGTAAAATTGGGCATTGGTCTATTCTCAAAACACTCTCAGACGAAATAATCTATCACCTTTGCAATATTAAGAGGGTTGAAGGTGAGAAACACTTTATCTTGGTTTTTCGTGCACATACTCACATCCATTCTCATTTCCGAAACATTTGCCACAATATCAACCTTCTTGACTTGTTAAATTAACAAAACTATAGGGATCTAGGAGGGCTTATTTCCCGTATTTTTCATGATAGAAATAAAATATGGAGTCATATTTACTCTCTTACTTTCTTAAGGTTGGATAGACCACATTGGTTATGATAGAGACGCAATTAATCTCTTACTTTCTTAAGGTCTGATAGGCCATATTGGTTATGAAAGAGTCACAATTTATCTCTTACTTTCTTAAGGTCTCATAGACCACATTGGTTATGAAAAACTTACTTTCTTAAGGTCTGATAGACCACATTGGTTATGAAAGAGTCACAATTAATCTCTTACTTTCTTTGGTTATGAAAGAGTCACAATTAATCTCTTACTTTCCTAAGGTCTCATAGACCACGTTGGTTTTCGTGGACGTTAATCATTATTATCATTAATTTCATATTGAAGTGATTTATTATTTTATTATATTAGTTTGGTTATTTCATTTATCATAAATTTACTTTCCTCTAATCTAATTGTGGTTGATTGCAACTAAAATCTAGTTATTATTTTATTATGTTAGTTTGGTTATTTCATTTATCATAAATTTACTTTCCTCTAATCTAATTGTGGTTGATTCTAACTAAAATCTAGTAGAGATCTTTAGAAACGATACAAAAAATCACAATATATGTGATTCAAGCCAAAAAAAAGGAGAGAGGTTATTTTGACTATAAGTTAAACCACTCCCT
>APFE031750682.1:0-14820 GCA_000404065.3 Pinus taeda
TTGCAGGACTCAAGAACAGGTTGCAGACATCTTGACAAAGCCATTGGATCAGAAAAGCTTTGAATTTTTGAGAAAGTGTTTGGGTATGGTTGAATGCCCATCAGTTGAAATTAAAGGGGAGTGTTGAAAAATTAATTCCAACTGCGCATCGGCAAAGGAGTGCAGCAGTGATGAACACTCCAACGATAAGAGATCACCGATATCGTATCGGCGAAATAGCAGCTAAAGTTTTATTATTACCGATGGGCCGGACCCGACGATGGAATCAACCCCTTTTAATAAATTATCGGGTCCACAAATATTTCGGTATCGGGAAAATCAAGTGGGCAGTTCTTTTTCATGGGATGAAGTCCCGACCCGATATCTTGGACCCGATGGGTACTCAACATTTTGCTTCATAATATTTCGGGTCCGCAAGTGGCTCGTTTTATATATATATTTTTATGCATATATTATAATATATATATCGGAGGTATCGGGGCATGTGTTATCGGGATTTCGGTATCGGGGAAAACCATCGGTGCACATAAGTTGTGTCATGGGATGAAGTCCCGACCCGATAAGAGTTCCAAAAGCATTTTGGATAATGTTGATGTGAAAGCCTGGGAAATGATTTTGACATGAAGTGAAAGTCTTCTTACCGCCGTTTATCTCAGTAAGACAGTAAATGCTATTTACTGTGGTTGATAAGTTCTTTGGTGAAGTTTTTAATTTTTTTCCTAAGCGGGAGTATGGGCATAGAAAATATCAGTAAAACCATTTAATTCTTACTGTCTTCTTTTTACGGAAGTATGGCGATGTAAGTCCTCTCTCCCATAGTCATATATTAATGTAATTTTGGTAAATGTATTGTAAGGGAATGGTAGGCACAGCAGTGCGTGTGAAAACATTCTGAATATACATTCTGGAGTCACGCAGCAGCGTGAGTAAAAACTCCTGTGTAATTTTTTTTGAAGTGGAATGCAAGCGGTGAATCCCTCTGTGACAGAGGAAGTTTATAATATGTAACTGCATTTTATTTTAATAGAAATCCTTGGTGTGTGTGTGAAGACTATGTTCGCTTTTCTTTGTTTCCGTTGTAATTAAAATTACTGTGGAGTGAAAACAGAGCATTGTCTCTGTGTATGAATTTCTATTGTTTTTGGGATTTTCCTAAAAAAAAATCCCCAACATTGATCTGCAGTGAAATGATCTACCACTGAGCTATAGGCCCTGCAAATTTTTGAAAAATAATCTTTGTTTTACTTTGGTTAAGACGAGACCTCTCGAAGAGCATAATTATTGTTGACCTCAACTCAACATGCAGGTTGTGGAATTTCAAGTATAACGGGAATCGAAGGCCTGTTTCAGAAGAAAATAAAATTTTTATTGTTGACCTCAACTCAACATGCAGGTTGTGGAATTTCAAGCATAACGGGAATCGAAGGCCTGTTTCAGAAGAAAATAAAATTTTATTAAAACAAATAGGATATACATTAGTTAACACAGTACTAGCAGAAAGCGATCACCAACTTTAGATTAGATACGATAAGATAACTATATTTATGTCTAACCAATAACCATATAGTAGGTCAAAATAATTGTTGGGTACACTGATGTATATATAAAACAGGAGAACCAAATGGTCTCTTATAAAAGATACAATGCATAAAGTAAATCAAAGATATAATGCATGAAGTAAATCAACATCTGAGCCTAGCAAAGAAGATCCAAGAGCTAATAGGTCTGACGATCAAATCCTAACATCTGAGGCTGAATGAATAACATTGAAGAAACTCAACAAAGTCTGTTGGCCATGAAAAGTGGATGGCAAGTGAAGGTTGTCCACTAAATCATATAGTGTGGGGTTCACAAGCCGCAGAATGCTAGAGGACCTAGTCTGTCTCCTAGGAAGAATCTGAGATGAAATTGCTGCCCATCTCTGATCCTGGTACTTGAAAAATTTGGCTAGGGTTCGAAAATCTTTGAACAAGCAATGAAACCTTCCTCTAATCTAGTACCTCTAATCTCGTAGTAGATATAGCATGCAAAGATAAAGTGCACCTCAGTCTTCACTTCCTTTAAATAACATATCTGGTAGAAAAAAAAAACAAGTCCGAAAACAAGTTTCTATGATTTAGCGGAGTAATCTGGGCAATTCAAGAGCTCGGATGCTTTCTTTTCTGGTTAAAGGAATACCTTGTGTCGGAGTTCATTTTGGTGCATTTAAGAGATCCAGGTATATGAGGGAAGGGTGCATTTTCTCCATTTGAAATCATGTGAGTGTTGCACGGACGGGATATTTCTTGCTTGTTTTTTAAGCTTTTAATAGGGAGTCGCAGCTAATGGAGATATTCAAGGGTTTTTAATTACTCTGTAGTTTCTGAAACTGCAAGTAAAGAAGCGGCGTTTCCGTGAAATGAATGGTCTTGTTCCGGAGCCGTAGAGGAGGGTTTCTGGCTTTATACGACTTACCTTTGTTCATCAGAGGGAGAGAACAATCTTCGACGCTGGAAATATTCAGTCTTAATGATATCAAGATCGCAAAATAGTACTGCAGGAATTAGGTCGGCACAATTATGAATCCGTTTCACGACGTGCATAGTAGCGTCTACCCATTTCGCATTTCGCTGTTATTTGCTTTCCGGCTTCTCTAGTTATTTTTCTCTCTATTTCTGGAATTTTGGTGTTTAAAATGGATTTACAACAATCCCACCCTTATTCTCTCCTGTTACACCCTTATTCTCTCACCCTTATTCTCTCTTCTGTTACAGGAAATTGCCCAACCATCTTATTCACAACTACCTCCCGGATGGCCTCGCTCATTATTCACGATTTGCATAAACCCACCGAGTCATCTAGCTGTTATGTCCTCTTACATCGGCAGAAGTTTACGCCAGCTTTAATCTGATTGAACACATGCTGTGATACATAAATTTAAACAACAATAGACAGCCATGAATGCATGCCTAGATTTAACTGCTCCGATATTCCGGTTAATTGCTATGATACGCGATTATATGCAGATACGCGGGTTTACATCGGATATGGGGTTCCAGTGGCGATTACCGGTGCTGACTATGCGTCTTAGCCACCCAGTATATGCGAATTATCATGAGTGAATATGCGGTTATCTGTGGATACGCGAGTTTTTGATGGATATGCGGGGTAGCAGCTTTGGATATACGATATATGTTCGATACGCTGGTTATCACCACAGGCGGGTCATTACGCTGATAGGTAAGATTTGTACCATTTATGCGAGTGCTTTCAGATGGATATGAGAGAAAATTCTGCCGATTGTGCGCTAATCTTTCGGATAATTGGACCCACTACAACGGCTACGCAAGGTGTCACAACTAATACGCGAATTATCAATCATATCAACTAATACGCGAATTATCAAGCATATCAACTAATATACGAATTATCAAACATTGATATGCGACATATCATTGAATAGGCGAATTATAATGGAATACACGAATTATCAACGCCAGATATCGTTATCGTTAGCGTGAAAGGCGAGCTATATAGGGTTTCACGAACATTAATTTAGATATAATTTGCTTTAATCTTTGGTCGAAGAGGGGGGCACATACCACAATATATAAATTTGAATACGGCTAATCAGTCATGGGCGTCTCTGTTGCGAGCCGGAGCGTGAGCCACGGCCAAGCGCCGAGTCTAATTCTCCTGTCAAAGGGTTGGATCTGTGTGGTTAAACACAGTTTCACAAAACGGCTCCGACTGGATGGCCTGTTGTGGGCAACCCACTTCGATGGCAGGTTTGTGGGCGGCGATGTCGGCGTTATGGGGGAGCGATTTCCAGGCAATCCCATTTGGCTCAGGGTTCAGCTCATGCTTGCCACCTTAATTCACATAATATTGTATTTATAAGTGATATAGCTTCAAAATAACATAAAAGGTATAGATTGGTTGATATAAGTGGGGAAATTCAGACCACCATGTTGAGCACAGTTGTGGATCTCCGCTTTGTCTTTTGGGAGTGAAGGAAATTTTCAGTTTTAATGACCTCAAAATTTTCATCTCGACTTGATGAAGCCTTGGAACTCGGACTTACACTTTGCGCGGGCACTTTGCAAATAGAGAGAGGGGTGTACAGGAATAAATAGAGAGAGGGGTCTACAGGAATACATTGTTTATGGTTTATATGTGATGATGCATTTTACCCATTATATACTCCTATACTCCTAGTACACTTCATCTTCACAAAATAGTCAGAAATTTTGTACATTCATTTATGATTATTTTTCTTGTACATTCATTTATGATTATTTTTCTTCTCATAAAATATATTAGCATTTGCACTTAATGTTACAAAGGAAACCCGTAAGGTATAGTGTGTGGAAGAATATTGAAATGTGAATGAGTTTTTATGGGCCTTTTTGAAAGCAAGAGTCGCGTATTTGAGTTTTAATTTGAAGAAGCCATGTCGAAAAGCATATTTGGGGGTTAAAGTGGCTACGAAATGGAATGCAAGTACTCTTAAATGTCCATTGAACTTGTTTAAACACCTTCACATCTTGATTGAAATTGTGTAGTTGAAGGTGAAAGTAAAGGAATGAATTCACGTGAAACCACGAACAAAAACTGGGTATCCATATGACAATAATCAATGTAACATATAATTAAATTTGTAATACAATGTAATATAGAATTATATTAAATTTGTAATACAATGAATTGATTGCTTTGTCATTGTGCTTCTTTCTCCCGAGATTCTCTAACCAGGGAAGCAATGACGAGAAATTTCCCTTACCAGGTTCAGATGGCATTCTTGTTATTAGCTTTGATGGTCACCCAAATCATTTTGAAGAAAACAAACATGAGCATGAAGGCGAGAGGGCAAATCACAAATGGATATGGCACCACTTGCTGCCCTGAAGGAATTCTTACATTTAACAGCTACATCACCTCCCACACAGTCACCATCCACCCCATCAATTCCATTACCAGTCCCCCAAAATTCAAAATCTCTCTGATAAATCTGTTCCATTTCCAATTATACTGCAAGAACCCAAAACCCAGACGGAGCAACAATACCGATGCCACAACGAAGCTCCCATATGACCATGCCCCAGGCCAAAAGGCCCCTCCTGGTACAAGGAGCTCCCTCCTGCAAATACAGGACGTGTAAATCCCAGAGAGGGATGAAGACATAAAGGCATCCAGGCCTGTAAAATAAGGCATCGCCATAGAGTCAACATAAACACTAGCGTGCACGATCCCGAAAGCCATGGAAACCTCAAAAATCAGGGCGTTCACTCGATTTTTAACAGGGATTCGCCCTGCAAAAAGATCCTTGTAAGACCCCAAGTTCCCCAGAGCTGAGATATGCAGAAGGTGGAGCGAGGCGGGAGCGATGTAGGATAGAGGGAATAGAGAATCGATCCTGTGACCTTTGGCCAGGGGAAGAAGAGTAAGGGGAAGGATCAGGGGGGCGAATGGCAGCCAGTATCTGGCATTGCTCTTGTTGAAGACTCGACCGAAGAGGCTACCTTTGGGCTCCCATAAAGCCCCTGCACTTTTTTCACCATGCTACGCTCAGCCCTGCAAAAGCAGATTCTGCTTGGTTCTTAAATCCCCTTGCCTCACCTCATTATTTATTTCTTCTCTACCTTCGGTCCCCAACAGGCCATAATTATGTGTCTTCAACCCAACCTGACCTGGGCGCACAGATGTAAAGTGGAAGGTGAAACATTTTTTAATGTTTTAAAATATTTTTTATTAAATAAGATGGCTGATTTTTGTTCAATCGTCTAACAAAAGATCTAATGGCTACGATTACGAAAAAAAAGGATTTGGGGAGTTCATTTCAGAGGGAAACGCCTTACGGCGTAATTAAATTTATTTTTACGCCAATCGGGTTTTTACTTCATTACCAAGCAAATTCTCAGAACCAATTTAAGCATGCCTTTAAATGTGAACTTAATATCAATGGCAACTATCAATCATTTATGGAATGGAAAAATATTCCAAAATGCTTAAGCGCTTGTATGATTGAGTTATATGTGAGCGTAAACAATCAAATGCAACTTGTGGAAGAGATCATTCAAATTTCGAGGTCACAAACAATGTTGTATTGTTTTCAGTTTAGGTGTTTCAGAATTGGATGTAAAATTTTGTTATAGTGAAAAGCATTCTTTTTCTAGTGGGCTCGGGCATTAGCAACCAAGACTTCTTTCAATTCTTACTAGACCACAAGTGATCACCAACAAATCCTAACCATAGAGAAACCACGAAAAATAGATGCAGTGCATATGACTATGTTATATCGGCGGCATGTTGTGTTTAAAACCAAAATCAAAACCTAAATTTCAGATCTCTGACATCATTAAATATCCCTTTAACCATAAAGCACTGGTTTATAACACCATTCAAAATGCATTGTAACCGATAATTTAGAGAGTCGAAGGTGCAATGAGAATTTGAAATTAAAAGTTTTCAAGAAAAAAATAAATTTGTGCCTAGCCACCGCAGATAAGGTTTTAAGTTTTGAAAATTAACGAGAAATGTACAATGGTATAGAAATATGAACTCACCCAAATCAACGGCATGAGCTTCCTCAAGCTACCGAGCTTCAAGATACTTAATAGTCCCACAACTATATGAGACCTGGAACTGGCTCGGTGCAAATAAAAATAGAAGATTAAAAAAAGTCGTAGTCGTTCGTATTGGGACCTCGGCTCTTTACTGATTCATAGTTGTTCTCTGATCCTTTACACAGGGTATCAATCTTGGAGAGAGAAATTTTCGAAGCTCGAAATATTTTTTAGTATAGTGGGCTCACGAATTTTGCTATGGGGACTGGTGTTTCGGGCCTCTTGGTGGCTTGACAGAGGTGAGCTATGAATTCGAAGGGGGAAGCAACAGCCCTAACTGCCTGGGACGTTGACGAAAGAGCGGACAGTTTGCTTGGTGATGCCTGGAGTAACTCAATGGATTTGGGATCGAACGAGTGCTGAGGTGCGGTGTCACCGGGTGAATCGAGGGTGGAATGACTGCTCGTGGGGTTCTGGCCGGTGGGTGTCAGCTGGAGTGTATCGGGTTGGAACCACCATGCTGGCCGCAGGCTGCATAGATGTGGATGCCACGGGGGGATTGATAACAGAAGGGCCTTGGCCAGGGGGCTTGTTCGGTGCCCGTGTGGGCGCTGGTGCTGTGGCTTTGCCAGCCGGGGGCGTCTCAATGGCAGCGTAACAGTGGGAGGGTGTCGCGAGCACGCCATAATTATGTGTCTTCAACCCAACTTGACCTGGGCGCACAGATGTAAAGTGGAAGGTGAAACGTTTTTTAATGTTTTAAAATATTTTTTATTAGATCAGATGGCTGATTTTTGTTTAATCGTCTAACAAAAGATCTAACGGCTACGATGAGGACAGAAAAACATTTGGGGGAGTTCATTTAAGAGGGAAACGCCTTACGGCGTAAAAATTAATTTGCATTTATATTTTTTTTGTTTTATATAGAAAATATTATCAACTTAGTTACAAATATAGATAATTGATAACACTTTATAATTTAGTATTAAATATTATTTAAATTTTATACAATTTGTTTAAATGAAAAATCATAAATTTAGATTATTAATAATTATTTAATTTAGATAAATTTAGATCATTAATAATTATTTAATTTATTTAGATTACAACTATCAAGTTTCAAGATTTTGAGTATCCCAATATGTTTGATGCCACTAAATCTATTTCCACCATAAAAACAAAATTCAAACATTCTTACTATCAAATTTAAAATATATATATATTATTAAATTCCAACCAATAAATTTGCTAGATCTGTAAACAACCATTATACAACCATTATATACAATTGTTACCTGAAAAATATGACCAGATTCCAACAGATAAATTTGCTACCTCTAGAAACAACCACTATATATAATTGTTACCATTGATATTAAACCGCACATACATTACTCAGATTTAAATATTCATATACATTACTCGTAGATTTAAATATTCCAAAATATTTGAGAAATATACTAATATCCATTAAAAATTCTTGAATATTTAAAAATCTGCCATCCACGTCCTATAGCAAAACGTTAGACGTAAGAATTGATATTACAAGGATTTCAATATCAAAGAAACAAAGAAACAAACGGAAAACCTCAGACGGCCGCATCACAAAACTCTGAATTTTGCAGCTTCTATGCCATCCCTTTCACCTATGTTGGAAGTTCGATGCCTCGATGTCAAATGCAAAGAAAGCATAGAATCTGAGCAGGGCTCCAACTACAGCACCAAAGAAACCATGTCGTATCCAAAGTAATCCTCCGAGAACTTACTCAGTGGTTTCGTTCCTTCACCCAATACTTTTGGATTTTGCAGCTCCTCTGCCTTGTCTTTTACCTGTGTTGAAAGTCAAATGCCTTGATGCCTAAAGCAAATATAAACGCAAAGAAAACTGATAATCCGACTAGGGCTCCAGCTACTGCACCCAAGAAATCATGCCTGTAACCGTAGTAATCCTCCACAAACTTATTCAGTGGTTTCGTTTCCTCACCCAATACTTCTAGAGGGTATGTAATGTCCCCATATTGCGAGGCAATGAGGCCATAGATGGTCCAGGAAAGCGGACATATCCAATAGTACCATATCCACCACTTTGGGATTCGCTGCATCAATTCAGAAATCATTATGACAAGCTGATTATTAAGATGGGTTAGTTATAGTAAGTTAAGTTATACTATGAGCACTGAGTTCCTAATACGCATGGAGGCATGAAGTTACCTAGAAAAACTTACATTCTATTCTTGCCTACTTATATGGGTCCATAAAGTTTAGTATAAAGAAACAGGACAAAGTAGGTTACATACCGGTTTAGGAATGAAGAATCCTGAAAACATATTTAAAAGGAAGTAGAAAGCTGAAGCTACTATTGAGGCAACTTGTTGGTTTGAAGTAATGGAGACCGTCATCATCCCATAATAGGTGAAGTACAGAAATGTGAAGTAGTTCAGGAAGAAGAACCAGCCAAACTTACTAGTTGTCCACTCAAAATGGACCATACTGTAAACAATAAGAGTGTACATAACTGTCTGGACGAATATGTACGGAAGCTCAATCACTACCTGTTAAAAAAATGCATCAGAGATTGCATATGTAAATAGGAATCCAATCCGTCTACCTAATTACAGGAATGAAAAATTGACAAAAATTCGTAGTAATGGAAGGAGAATTATATAGCTTCCAGAATCCAGCGTGATGGTGTTAACACTGTGGAGGCGAGGTAACACCTTTCAAGACCTTCCCAAACCCAACCAAGACCTCAGACCAGGAATTGTTTCATCCACAATACCGGAGGGTACCCTTGTCATCTAGAAACATCGTGCTATCCTGATATGAGCTATCGGGAAGATGTTGGCATATTAACCCAAGGATATGGACTCCATAGATTGGATTTGAATTGACAATGATATAGAACCAATATTCTGCGTTATTCACCAAGCTTTTGAACATAAAGAGTTTGAATGTGGACAGTAAGGGTCGAGAATAAAATGAAACAGTGATATAGGACTAACCTGAGGCAGAACATATGGCAAAGCAGAGTATAGTCCTACAGCCCTTTCTCTGTAGAACACAGTTCTCTCGACTGCAACCACAGACTGTACAGTTGAACAGTTGCTAAGCCCTAAGAATGTAACGGATCCATAGAAGGCCCCCGCAACAATAAAAAAATCATCGTTGTTGTCCCTGATATCATATATGTAGTCAAGCTCTTTCTTAGTAGCAGAGAAGATGAGTCCATACCATACAAAATAAGAGAATCAAACATTTTTGTGGTTAGTCAATCCAAACAACAAAATGTTTTGAACAGTAACCTTTCTCACATAGTTATATCTTAAGTACATACCGTTTTGTTCCAGCCTTCCAAAAGATTGTTCCAATGACCATAGCACAGATATATGAGAAGATGATCAGTAAGTCCACCATTGCTTCCAGAAGCACAAATTGAACTGTCCAAAGAATGATTGTGAGTACTGGGCTGCAAAGTAAAGATCCTTTACTTCTGGAGATGGAGTGTTGAGCTCGTTCACCAATTCTTTGTTCCACCTTTATTGCCAGAAAAAGGGTGATTGTTAGAATGCAAGTTTGAAGCCAATATCTTTTACGCTGTAGACTCCTTGTAATGCTAGCTATTATAAGCAGAAGGATTCTAGTGGGAAAATATTGAGTTTAATGCTTACTCATAAAGGGAAGAGTTCTTGTAATGTCGTGCAAAGTCTATCCCCAAACCATGTTCAGCAGCAGCAGATGTAACTTCCAACATCCATGTAGTTGGGTTGTATTTATCTTTGATCTTTGGCACCCCTGAAATAGCCTGCAGTTGTCATGACAGATAAAAAAAAATTAACTCAAATTTATCCTTTAAATTAGCAGTGCTATGTTCAAAATTGTTCCTTCACTATTGACTGCAAGAATCTGCCGAGTTTTTACCTCAAAGTATTCAACAACCTTGTGAGAATTCTGGCTTAGTGGCTCGAAGAAAATGACTTGCCCTCCATTTTTCATCAACAATAGCTGAACCCATCATGGTAAGACAGAAATCAACACCAATCTCTGAAACAAACGATATTGAGTTATCTTATAATATAACCTTGGTTTACCTCATCAAAAGTTTCAAAGATGTCAATGTTAGGATGATTAATGGTCCAGACAACAGTCCTTCCAGTATTTACTGTATTACGAACAGTTCACATCACAATTGCAGCTGCTCTAGCATCCAAACCAGATGTGGATTCATCTATGAAAATTATAGAAGGATTTGCAACAAGCTCCACAACTATTGTTAACCTTTTCTTTTGTTCAGTAGACAATCCAGATATACCAGGCAGGCCTACCAGTGCATCCCTTAAATTGACTAATTCCACTAGTTCCATGACCTCATCAACAAAGGCCTAAAAATTAGAATGTTTTGCAAGTTAGTAACATGACAATTTGATACCAGGTCAAAGAAAACACTATTGCAAGATAGACCAGAAAAAATGAGAGTTGTAGACTTACAATTCTAGTTTCTTTGTCAACATCCTCTAGAAGTCGGAGAAATGTTGAATATAACAAGGATTCCCATACAGTGACCTGAGGAGAATGTATACCATTCTGTTCACAGTAACCTGAAATGCGAGCAAAGGTTTCTTGTTTTTTGGGAAATCCAGAGCTTCAGATATTACCCTCAATTTATCCTCCGGTACTTCTTCCAGCTAAGACATCCAAGAGTGTTGTCTTACCAGCGCCACTGAACCCCATCAATGTTGTAAGAACACTGGGCCTGAATGCCCGTGTAACATCTTGGAGCAATTTTAGTCTACCTTCAGTCACTCCTTGTTGCCTCATTTCCCGTAGACAAATTCAGAACTTGTCAGCAAAACCCTTCAAGCAATAGAAGCCACAAAAGGTGGCAATAGCTGATTCACATAATAGACCAGTCTCAGGGTTCAAAATCCATACAGGGGGCATATCTATGAAGTAATTAACATCTTCAAAAGACATTGCTAGGGATTCAAATGGAAGAATCGTTCCTCTCTTGCAGGCAACTCATTTTGCAGCTTCGAAACCCAATTGATTGGTGCTTTCAAACTGGTTGAATGGTTGCTCGTTCTCCCGATCTGCATTTTAACTGTAACACCAAACAATGAAGGATTTGTTATAGCACTTAAAATCATGGAGTCCATGTTCCATCTCCCCCGCTTAATTTGTTCAAGAAACTCTGCACCAAAATAGGTTAACAGTTGTCTTACAAGTATTACTTTCATCTTCAGAAGACCCTCTTCTTGATCTTAATGGCTTTCTATTGTATCCTTGTGTTGTACCATTCTCCTGGTATTGAATTTCTTCAAGAGATTCCTTGGAAATGACAGTTTGATGTTTCCCAAGAGCTACTGACAACGAATCCCACATTATTCATTTTTGACAAGAATTGGTTAAAGCAATATGAATGGAAAGAGAAGGGGATATATGTGTCTGCAGTGAAGAAGCTCACGATTTAGATATGCAAGAGACAAAGTAAAAATCACGTTGAAGAGTACTGAAAATCCCAACAAGGCACCAGCTCCTAGCCAATACCAATATGTCTGTGGAAAAATGCCACGACTCTCCAGCACAGAAACACCCAAATTTGTGGCTTTCTCTACACTCTGAAGGCCAACACAGTTCCATGACACGAGTGACTTTGATAAGACTTGGAAAGATTTTCATAATTAAAACATTTCCCCAAGGAAACTCATGCTAGGTTATTCCCATCTATTCCACAATCTTTTGTGGAGTTCTTAATGTATTGAAAGGTGCAAGCCTTGCCATGATCCATCTAGGGGTGAGCATCTCATTTACAGAAATCGCATTCTCTGCATACTTCAAAGGGGAACACCAGTAGCCCCATATCCACCATTTTGGGATGTCCTCTGCGTCAGAAATCTATTTTCAATCTTACTATAAATGTATACTTCGCTGTTGAAAACCTAGAACCCTAAGCCACAAGTTGCAGTAACCCATGAGCCAACAAAAACTCAAACTCGCATTACATGAAGATTAAAATACAAATAGTAATTGCTTACCATAAGAGTATTCCATGGAAGCGTGGGGAGAAAAGCCTAGAAGAGTGGAGTGGCTCCGAGCTGTTCAATCACCCAGGGAATTCCGTCCGAGTGATCCGCTTCAACATCGGCTTTCAATTCATGAGACAAAGGCGGAAACAACCATAAACTCCAAGAAACCTTAAACGAAAACAACCATAAACTCCACGAACTCTCCTGGAAGGCGGACAGATGTCAAGTGGAAAGTGAAACGTTTTTTAAGGTTTTTTAATGTTTTAAAACATTTTTTATTTATTAAATCAGACGGTTGTTTTTTGTTCAATCGTCTAACAAAAGATCTAACGGCTACAATTAGGACAGAAAAGCATTTTGGGGAGTTCATTTCAGAGGGAAACGCCTTACGGCATAAATATTTAATCTATTATTTTTCTTTTTAATATTGTAGCATAATAGTGAAGCTTGTATTAACTCGACATGTCTTTTAAATTTTTTCTTTTTAATAGTGTAGCATAATAGCCAAGCTTGTATTCATTTGACATGTTTTTCTAAATAACTATAATGGAAGTATTCATATTTAACACCGTTTTTAACTATGTGATTAAATGAAAACTTAAATTTTAATAGGGAGTGATTAATAGATAATATTTATTTTTGCAATTTATATAATATGAGATGAGAGGGAAATTGTGAAGAAAAATAATAGTAAATAAAAAAAAATATTGACAAGAGTAATGGAAATTGGTTTAATGATTTAGTAGGCCTAACAGTTAAGAGCATGTGTTGTCTCCTAAGATGTTACAAGTTGAAAGCTAGAGTAGGGTAGAGTATATTCGTCTTTGTAAACTTTAGCGGTCAATGTCCATTGTCCCATAAACAAGGAGGTATCATACATCAATTCAATGTAAAATTCGATTGTCATTATTATATGAACCCAAAGAAGTAATACGGCGTATTCATGGAGCCACCTTAGATGTATTTCAGATAACCCATTATATGACCCCAAAGAAGCAAGAGTGACGTATTCATGGAGCCGCTTTGCATGTATGTCAAATAACCAATTATATGACCACAAAGAAGCAATACCGGCATATTCATGGAGCCTTGGATGTATGTCAAATAACCCAGTTGAAGCTTATGTCCTTAATGGGATTCAAGTTGCCAAAGAATATCATGTCACCTATCTCAAGTGTTTTGAACTCTCTCCTTCTCATGGATCTTCTCTCTCCTTCTCATTCAACACTTGGTGGGAGGATCTTCTCCAAACGATAAGGCATTGGACAATCTCATGAAACAAATTCAAAAAGAATTTGAAGGGATAACCTCAATATCATGTTTCCATGTGCTTCGAAAGAATAATAAGGAGAATGAAGGGTGCAATCTAGAACTCAATGACATGAAAATAAATGAACAACTAAAGTTCTCACAAATCCCATAAGACTCAACACTATGTATTTTTAAAAAGATACAAATTTTATTAGTCATAACAATAGGAAGGCATCTATTAAAAAATAAATTGGAGGACCTAATGGCCACATGGAATTCCCTTAGGAGGATAATCAATTAACAAATAATATGACACCAAATCATCCCATTCGAGCTCACGAAACACCTTAGAAACTATGGTATAAAGAGAGTTTACACTTAGCGCTGCATACATTATAGATTAGACCCATGTCGTATGGCTTTGGGTCTAGCCAAGTGATGGTCTCACTATGAAGGGAGATGGGAATGGTGTAACACACAAGTGCGGGATTAATGGTAGGAGGACACCACCTCTCTTTTCACATTAGGTCAATGAATTAAGGGGCGGTAAGAGGCAAGCTGTAAGGATCTATTGTAACAAACAATTTTCCTTTGAATAAGGAGCTTTTGTAAGAAAACCAATTTGTTGGCCATTTGGTTCGAGCTTCAATAAAAAAGAGCACCCGTTGTAGCATAATGTTGTAATGTGATTCATTATTAAGTTATGGGACATGCAAAATTTCACTTTTTGGCTAGATACAAAAACCCAGTAAGGTGGGAAGGAATAAACACTCTCTCAAAATAACGTCTCCTAGAATGACAAAATTTTCCTATTACCTTTTCCTCTACAAATTAAAATTCATTTAGGAAAGAAGAATAAGGGTATCCCTATTTTTTTTGAGTTATATGTTCTTGGGCATAGGATATGGAAGATACCCTTTCAATAAATAAAGAGACGAAGTACTTTTACACTTTGTAAGCTTGGATGTAGAGGTGTGGAAGAATTAGTATTGAGGGAAGCT
>APFE031750687.1:0-13402 GCA_000404065.3 Pinus taeda
ATATATATATATATTGAGATTAGTTTGTTATTATAAATGTGGATGTTTACATTATTTACAAGAGTCATTTTAAGTGTGGCTTTTTGGTGTTTTAGGTGAATTTATGGCTGGAATTCGGCGAAAAAATTTGTGGCCAAATCTTGATTTGTGTTGTTTAAACTGGTTTTTTTGACTGCATATATGGATCCATGTTAAATTTCGCAACTAGGGCCAAATTTCGCTTTATACAACTCATTTGATGGAGATAATGATCACATTGAATTCCTCTTTCCGAGAGGACCAAAATTGATCTAAAGGTCATCTAATTTGGACAAACAAAATTGTGTTTTTGAATTTATGGCCACACATGTGCAAGTTGTTTAGGTTGGTCACATCATCATGTAGGCTTATGAAGCCCAATGGACGTGACATTTCACCCTCAATGACTTGTATAAATATAAGTGACCTCTTGCCTCATTTGGCATCATCATCACTCACACATCCTTGTCTCTTCATTTGATTGGTTCGTACAACTTATTGGGCATCTCTTTTCCTCACACGTGTGGTAGCAGAAGGACAAATTGTAGGATGAATTATAGGGTTGAAATTTCAAATTTTGTTTCAGGTTTGACCAATGTTGGCTAGGGCTGTTTTAACCACATTTGGCTGCAGTTTTTGGGTCAAAATTTTGTTTTTGGTATAGGAACCAAGACATTTTGTTGATTTTGATTGCCGATCAATCATGAGGTTGACTGAGAGGTTGACCAAGTTTGACTGTTGTTTTCATGACTGTTTTGGGTTGACTCTGACCAACAAAAAAGGCCGAGTTTGACTAGGTTTGACTGAGCTGCATACAGCACTGTTTGATGCTGGATTGACCAATGTTGACTTTCTCGTTAGGGTAGAATTTGACAGCTCTTGACTTTAAGAAGAATTGATTGAAGGGTTTTCCCCATCTTGGGGTTTTTCCTTGACATTCACCAAATTTGGTGTCCTCTTGTCTTGGCTTGTCTTCTGCATTTTGTTCTTCATGTTCTATCTACACTTATTGTCAATGTGATTTATGGTTAATGTGATTGCTATTAGAAAACTAAATTGGAAATTGTTATTGGGTTGCTAAAGGAAAATTGAAGTAATTGTGCAAAGCATAGAACATACCATTGTTAGCTAAAATTAACACGGTATTAGAGCACAAGTGAAGACAAAGGTCAAGCAAGAGAGAGAAAAACAATCATTAAGAGAGATTTGTTGGACAAGGACAAGTCTTAATGGCTTCTACATATTAGTTCAAGATTGAGGATAAGCTCAACGACAAATCTGACAATCATGCATGGAACATGACTTTGGAGGAGCATGGAGTATTGGACTATGTGTAGGGAAAAGTGGTGGAGCCTCCTTCTAATGCACCAATTGTTGCTACATTCAAAACCATTTCGTTGCCTATATTTTTGATTTGTGAACTTCTAGGGAGATATATGATAAGCTAGTTGGGATGTTCAAAGTGAACAGTGCAAATTGAATCCTTTTTCTCAAAAGCAAGTTGAGGGACACATTGAGATGGAGAAAGGGGAGTTTATCTAATCCTACTTCACGAGAATATGTCAAATCAAGAATGACCTATTATGTATTGGAGAAGTTACTGCTGACATGGAGCTCACTCTCATTGCACTTGGGGGTCTTTCAAGAGCATGGGATGTGTTTAACACCACTATTCTCAACAATGACATGATTCCTAGTTTCGATGAATTATTGGCTAGATGCCTTAAGAGGAGACGAGGATGATGGAGAGAGACAAGCATTCAAATGGAAATGAACCTATTGCTTTCTCTGCTCATTTAACGAAGAAAAATAATGATGGTCCAAGGAGATAGGGTCAAGGGTTCAAACAGGGATTCAAAGAAGGAAGAAAAGGAAGAAAAGGAAGGTGCTTCAATTGCAACAGGTTCAATCACCATGCTAGAGAGTGTCTTCACAAGAAGAATTCTTTAAGGGATGATGACAATAACAACAACAAACAACAACAAGGCAATGGAAATCAAAGGATTAACAAGTTCAAAAATAAAGGAAAAAGGAATGCTCCCATTGCTTGATATGGAAATGGCCGAACTCCCAAAAGATCGAGAAACTCTAGGTATGAGGAAAGTAATGTTGTAGAAAAACAAAAGAAATTTTATCTTATTTCCGCTCTATCTACTACCTCTCCTTCAGATACTTTGGATCATTGGTTGATTGGTAATGGAGCCTCAAGGCACTTCACTGGGTACAAAGAGGCCCTCTCAAATTTGATTGAAAAGAAGATTAATTTGGAGATCATACTTGGAGATAATGCCACCTACCCCTGAAATGGATAGGTACTAACACTCTTCACTTGAATCAAGGTCAAGCCATTCATCTACAAGGAGTATTGTATGTACCTGATTTAAAGAAGAACCTGGTGTCTATTTCTATGATGGAATATAAAGGCTTCAAGGTAGCATTCATTGATGGAAAGGTACGTATTTGACAAAGAAACCCTAAAGATGCATTCACACTTAGATGTAGGGTGGATGGTCTCTATCAAGTTGGAGGAAGTCCTTTGGGAACCTTGACGTGCGATGCTTCACTTCAATCTCAGCTATGGTATCGAAGGTTCACCCACTTACATTACAAAGCCTTACTTGGGGTAAGCAAGATGGTCACATGTATGCCCGATTTCAACATGAATCATGGAGGAGTTTGTCAAGGTTGTTCAGTTGGGAAACTTACAAGGGGACCATTCCCTTCAAGTGAAAACCAAACTATTGATATTCTTCAATTGGTCCATTCTGACTTATCTGGTATGTTGCTCGTACCATTATTGGGAGGATACTTATACTATGCATTTTTGCGGATGACTTCTCTCACAAAACATGGATCTTTTTCTTGAAGAAGAAGGATGAAGTGTTCAAATGCTTATGTTCTTTCAAATCCTTGATGGAGAATCAAACAGGGAAGAAGAACAAAATATTGAGGACCGACAATTGAATCGAATATGAATCAAATGAATTCAATGACTATTGCAGATAGGCTGACATTAAGAGGGAGACAACTGTTCCATACACTCCTGAGCAAAATGGAGTTGTTGAAAGGAAGAATTGAACAATTATGGAAGCCACATGTGTCATGCTCCATGATCAAGGGCCACTGAATTTCTTATGGGGAGGAGCTGCCAACACTGTCGTTTATGTTCAAAATAGGAGCACGCATCAAGCACTAGATTTCAAGACACTCGAAGAAGTTTTCACTGGTAAGAAACCTAATATTTCTCATTTTAGAATATTTGGTTGTCCCCTATATTTTCATGTTCCTAAAGAGAAAAGAAACAAGTTGGAAGCATCTGGGAGAAAAAGAATATTTGTGGGCTACAGTGAAAATTCAAAGGCATATAGAATTTATGTGCTTGGTCAAAGAGACGTGGAAGTAAGCCATGATGTCAGCTTCGATGAAGACACTGCCCTTGGGAAAGCCAAAGATCTCGCCATTCCAAGGAAGGATAATGATGATGTTGCAGAAAAACAGGATTAATCTTCGACAGATGAGCCTATGACCAATATTGAAGACCTGATGGATCCCATTGATCCACCTCCTAGTGATCCCTCTACCTCAAGGAAAAGACGTTTGTGGCTCAAAGATACTCTCGAAGATGTTGAAATACAGATTGCTCCAAGAGGGACATTTCGTGAAAGTAAGAAGTCGAACATATATCAAGGGTACTTAGCTGCTATGAGTGCTATTGTTCAAACTGAGCCATGAGAGTGAATCTTTCATGAAAAATGATGTCTGGGATGTGGTGCCTAAATCGAAGGACAAGCCCGTAGTCACCTCAAAATGGCTATACAAAATCAACTATGGAGTAAATTGGAGTGTTGATAAATTCAAGGTCAAGTTCATTGCTTGAGGCTTCTCTCAAAAGGAAGGAGTGGAATATGACGAGATATTTGCACCAGTTGCCCGATATGCCAGTATCTAGTCTATTATTGCTCTTGTTGTCAATCAAGGATGGAGCTTACATCAAATGGACATTAAGACTACTTTTTTGCATGGCTCGCTTAAGGAGGAAGTCTACTTGGAGCAACCTTAGGGGTTCGAAATGCAAGATCAAAGGACACACACATGCAGGTTGAAGAAATCCCTCTATTGGTTGAAACAAGCCCCTAGGGCTTGGTATGAGAGGATTGATAGCTATCCTATGAAGTTGGGATTTACGATGAGTGATGTTGATCCTACACTATACTTCAAGGTTGAAAAGGACAAGCCTTTCAATTTGGTCCTTTATGTAGATGATCTCTTTCTGACAGGTGTAAACCCTCTCATTTATCAATACAAGAGGGAGTTGGCTTCTGAGTTCGAGATGAAGAACCTAGAACTGATGCACTACTTCCTAGGTTTGGACGTCTGGAAAATTCCAGGTGAGATTTTCCTTTCTCAAGGAAAATACATTGTGAAGCTGCTCGAGAGATGTGGGATGGTGGATTGCAAGTTTGTTTCTACTCCAATGGAACTCAACTTTAAGAAGCTATGTGGAAATGTTGTTGGGCCTGAATTGGCAAACCCTTTTGAATATAAACAACTTGTGGGGGCCCTGATGTTTTTGGTAAACTCTTGTTCAGACATATGCTTCGCTGTGAATACGTTGTCAATTTATGGTCGAGCCTCATCACATCCACTGGATTGTTGTTAAGAATCTCTTGAGATATATATGTGGCACAATCATCTATGGACTGAGATATATTACTGGGAATTTAAGGCTACATGGATATTCTGACGTTGACTCGGCTAGAAATGTGGTATATAGAAAGAGCATGTCAGGATGCTACTTCTGATTAGGATCTGCTTCAATTTCTTGGATGAGTAGGAAGGAGAAATCAATTACTTTAAGCATCATCGAGGCCAAATACATTGCAACTAGTATGGCCTATTGTGAAGCTGTTTGGTTGAGGAAGCTCTTTAGTGAGCTACTATTCGAGCATGTTGGAAACACTGAGAGGGGGGGTGAATCAATATTTCTTTTTTTTCGACTAATGTTTTACCAATTAAAACATTTATATTCAGAACATAAGATGAACAACAAGAATAAATGTTTTTATTAATATAATCTTTGCAGTAAAATAGAAACAATATAAAGTGGTTGCAATCAGTTGCCAAGCACCAACTTGGACTTTTGTGAGGCTCCAACCTCTAGAGCTCCAACTCTATTTCGCCAAGGCACCAATCTTGGACTTAGGAGCACTAACTCCCAAGGACTTCAATCCTTCCAGTTCCTGGGACATCGGTCCCAAGGACACCTAACCTTCCTACTTCTGAGGCACCAATCCCAAGGACTCCAATCCTTTTTACTTCTGAGGCATTAGCCCCAAGGACTCCAATCCTTCTTACTTCTGAGGCACCAACCCCAAGGGTTCCAACCCAATCTTGTAAAAGGCATGTTTGATAGTAATGTTCTGCTCTCAGAACTCTTCTCTACTGCGTTATGTCTGTTTATAGCTTCACTGTAGTCTTCATGCTACAACATCAATGACAACCAGTCTTCTTATGAAGAAGTCTTTACAACTCTTCATATTGTCCACACAGAGTCTCCAATAGCCTTCATGACCTCTGATAATGTCTCCACACAGCTTTAGTGAGTCTACTATTAGCTGCACTAAGCTCTGCATAAGAACCAACCTTCTGTTCAAGCATATGTTCTTACTGTCACAGTGAATGCTTCAGCATGACTGCTTATATGTTGACTACATCTCCCCTTCGACTATCTACTGTCTTGTTGGTCCTTCGGCCCTGTTTCTGTTCTGCTGGACCCTCTAGCTGTCTTTGTTTCCTCCTGGTTATTTCGACAACATTCAACACTGCTTGTTCTCTGTTTTTGTATCTTCCTGATGCCTCTGATCGTTGGTTTCCTCTTTCCGCTGGCTCTTTGGCTTCCTCCTCGGTCACTATAGTTTCCTCTGCCTCGCTTGATCCTTCGACTTCCCTCCTTGGGCGCTGTAGTTTCCTCTGCCTATTCAGATTAGCCACTGCTTCACAGACACATTAATACAGAAGAGCATGATGTATTACAAAGGAAATGATGCTTATTAACCGATATTAGAGAAAGCCTCTTTTTCTCCTTTAATAATGTTCATACTTGACCAAGTTTAATTGGCTTGAAATTCAGAATTAAATTCAGGTTATTCCTTGTCCATCCGTTGCCTAAGTTTAATTTGCATGAAATTTAATATGCATGTACACATGTTCAACATTTCATGTGTAGTTTCAATGTAATTACTCTGTATTTTTGTTTTATTGTAAGTTGAAACACAATCATCATTTGAATTTGATTTGTTTTTAAAATATATAATAAATTTAAAAATTATTATTTGAATTTAAATATTTATTTAAAAATATATATAATAAATTGAAATTTAAATGAGAAATATCATTTAAGAATTCTGTGTTAGGGTCCGTCAATGTTTTCACTATCCTAATTAAATCATAGTAATAGTTGCGGCAAATCAACCGTTCTTGGAATCAAGGGTGAAGTTAGTTTGATTCGCAACGAATATTGTAATGATTTATTAACCATATAGAAAACATTTTAGACCATAACATCATCGATTTGTGAGATGATATTTCAATTTAAAATAAAGTTTAGTATATATATTTTAAATAAAGATTCAAATGTAAGTGATAATTTTCAAATTTATTATATATTTTTTAAATAAAGATTTAAATTCAAATAATGATTTCTGGTCTCATTTAAGCAAATTAGTAGTGTAATTTGTCACTCTAAAAATAATCTTTTCTAAATAGTTTCTTTATTAATATTATTTATTTTATTTTATTTTTTAATCATTTTAAAATTTATATAATTAAATTTTTATTAAATTCTACACTATATTTTACCAATAATACAAAAATAATATAATATATAATGAAAAATTGTTTAAAATTGATTTTAAATGTGTGTTTTATTAAATGACTACAATATGTATATATAAATTTTTATAGATCTAGATGGGGTTAGAGTAAGCTTGGCTAAGCCAAGCTAAGCGAAAGCTAGAGTGAGTTAGAGTAGGCTAGAGTATCCTAGGTTAGGCTAGGCTAAGCTAGGATAGAGTAGGCTAGGTCTAGGCTTGGTGAGGCTAGGCTAGGATAGGGCATGGTAGGTTATGCTAGATTAGAATATGGTAGTCTAGTGTTATGCTAGGAATATATTATGCTATGTAGCGTAGGCTAGGCCACGCTAGAATAGGCAAGGCTATAGCAGGTTAAGCTAGGCTAGAGTAGGGTAGGGTAGGGTAGGCTAGGAAAGTGTATGCTAGGCTAGGCTAGGCTAGGAAAGAGTAGGATAAGCTAGGATAGGAAAGAGTAGGTTGGGTTAGGCTATGAAAGAGTGGAGTAGGCTAGAGTAGGAAAGGCTATAGTAGGCTAGGCTAGGCTAGACTAGGCAAGGCTAGAGTAGGTTAGGCTAGGGTAGAGTAGGCTAGGCTATACTAGAGTGGGCTAGAGTAGGATAGGTTAGAGTAGGTTAGGATAGGCAAGGTTAGAATGGGCTATAATAAGCTAGGTTAGGCAAGAGTAGGTTAGGTTAGGTTAGGCTAGGCTGGGCTAGAGTAGAGTACAGTAGAGTAGGCTAGGGTAGACTAAGCTAGGCTAGAGTACAATAGGGTAGGGTAGGGTAGGTTAGAGTAGGCTAGGCTAGAGTGGGCCGGGCTTGGGTAGAGTAGGCTAGAGTAAGCTAGGGTAGGGTAGGGTAGGCTAGAGTAGGCTAGGCTAGGCAAGAGTAGGCTACGCTAGGAAAGAGTAGGCTAGGTTAGGCAAGAGTAGGCTAGGCTAGAGTAGAGTAGGCTAGGTAGGCTAGGGTAGGCTAGGCTAGAGTACGATAGGGTAGGCAAGGGTAGGCTAAGGTAGGCTAGCCCAGGGTAAGCTGAAGTATGCTAGACTAGAGTAGGTTAGGCCAGAGTAGGCTAGGCTAGGATAGAGTAGGATAGGATAGGGTAGGCTAGTAGGCTAGGCTAGGCGAACCTAGAGTAGGCTAGAGAAGAGTAGGTTAGGCTAGAGTAGGCTAGGGCAGAGTAAGTTAGGCTAGGCTAGACTAGGCGCAGCTAAAGTAGGCTAGAGTAGGGTAGGCTAGGTAGGTTAGTAGGCTAGGCTAGGAAAACCTAGAGTAGGCTAGACAAGAGTAGCTTAGGCTACAGTAGACTAGGGTAGAGCAAGTTAGACTAGGCTAGGCTAAGCTAAAGTAGGCTAGTCTAGGCTAGGCTAAAGTTCGCTAGTCTAGGCTAGTCTACGCTAAGCTAAAGTAGGCTAGGCTAGGCTAGGCTAGGGTATAGTAGGTTACGTTAGGCTAGGCTACAATACACTAGGGTAGGTTATGCTAGATTAGGATAAGCTAGGCTATGCTAGAGTAGGTTTGGTTAGGCTACGCTAGACTACACTAGGGTAGGATAAGTTAGGCTGTGCTAGAGTAGGCTTGGCTAGGCTAGTCTAGACTATGTTAGGTAGGCTATGCTAGGTGAGGCCAAGCTAAACTAGGTTAGGCTAGGGTAGACTAAGCTAGGGTAAGCTAGGGTAGGCTAGAGTTAGCTAACCTATGGTTGGGTAGGGTAGGGTAGGGTAGGGTAGCGTAGGCTAGGGAAGGCTATGTCAAGGTAGCCTAGAGTAGGCTAGGCTAGGTTTAAGTAGACGAGGCTAGGGTAGGCTAGGGTAGGGTAAACTAGAGTAGGCTAGGCTAGGTTTAAGTAGACGAGGCTAGGGTTGGCTAGGGTAGGGTAAACTAGAGTAGGTTTGCATAAGCCAGGTTAGGCTACGCTAGGTTGGTAGGTTAGAGTAGGCTAGGCTAGAGTGGGTCGGGCCTGGGTAGGCTAGGCTAGAGCAGGCTAGGCTAGAGTACTCTAGGCTAGGCAAGAGTAGGCTAGGCTAGGAAAGAGTAGGCTAGGCTAGGCAAGAGTACGTTGGGCTAGGCCAGAGTAGGGTAGGTTAGGCTAGGCTGGATTAAGCTAGGGTAGGCTAGAGTAGGCTAAGCTAGCGTAGGCTAGGCTAGAATAGACTAGGATAGATAAGGCTAAGGTAGGGTAGGCTAGGTCAGGCTAGAGTAGGTTAGGCTAGGATAGAGTATGCTAGGAAAGAGTAGGTTAGGTTAGAGTAGGCTAAGGTAGGTTAGCCTAGGGTGAGATGAAGTACGCTAGACTAGAGTAGGTTAGGTCAGAGTAGGCTAGGCTAGGCTAGAGTAGGCTAGGGTAGGCTAGTAGGCTAGGCTAGGTGAACCAAGAGTAGGCTAGACAAGAGTAGGTTAGGCTAGAGTAGGCTAGGGTAGAGTAAGTTAGTTTAGGCTAGGCTAGGTCAAGCTAAAGTAGCCTAGAGTAGGCTAGGATAGGGTAGGCTAGGTAGGCTAGAAGAACCTAGAGTAGGCTAGACAAGAGTAGGTTAGGGTAGAGTTAGGCTAGGCTAGGCTAAGTTAAAGTAGGCTAGTCTAGGGTAGGCTAAAGTTCAATAGGCTAGGGTAGAGTACGTTATGTTAGGCTAGGCTACAATACGCTAGGGTAGGTTATGCTAGAGTAGGATAAGCTAGGTTATGTTAGAGTAGGTTTGGCTAGGCTAGACTACGTTAGGGTAAGTTATGCTAGAGTGGGATAAGCTAGGCTATGCTAGAGTAGGCTTGGATAGGCTATGTTAGGTAGGCTATGCTAGGTGAGGCCAAGCTAAACTAGGTAAGGCTAGGCTAGGCTAGAGTAGGCTAAGCTAGGGTAGGCTAGGGTAGGCTAGGCTGGGCTATGTTAGGTAGGCTATGCTAGGTGAGGCCAAGCTAAACTAGGTTAGGCTAGGGTAGGCTAGAGTTGGCTAACCTATGGTTGGGTAGGTTAGGCTAGGCAAGAGTAGGCTATGGAAGGTTATGTCAGGGTAGCCTAGGGTAGGATAGATTAAGTTAAGGTAGGTTAGGGTAGCCTGTAGTAGGGTAAAGTAGAGTTAGGCTAGGCTAGGCTAAGTTAAAGTAGAGTTAGGGTAGGCTAGGCTAAGTTAAAGTAGGCTAGTCTACTAGGTTAGGCTAGAGTTGGCTAACCTATGGTTGGGTAGGTTAGGCTAGGCTAGAGTAGGCTATGGAAGGTAATGTCAGGGTAGCCTAGGGTAGGATAGATTAGGTTAAGGTAGGTTATGGTAGCCTGTAGTAGGGTAAACTAGAGTTAGGCTAGGCTAGGTTAAGTTAAAGTAGAGTTAGGCTAGGCTAGGCTAAGTTAAAGTAGGCTAGTCTAGGGTAGGCTAAAGTTCGCTATGCTAGGGTAGAGTACGTTATGTTAGGCTAGGCTACAATACGCTAGGGTAGGTTATGCTAGAGTAGGATAAGCTAGGTTATGCTAGAGTAGGATAAGCTAGGTTATGCTAGAGTAGGTTTGGCTAGGCCAGGCTAGACTACGTTAGGGTAAGTTATGCTAGAGTGGGATAAGCTAGGCTATGCTAGAGTAGGCTTGGATAGGCTATGCTAGACTATGTTAGGTAGGCTATGCTAGGTGAGGCCAAGCTAAACTAGGTAAGGCTAGGCTAGGCTAGAGTAGGCTAAGCTAGGGTAGGCTAGGGTAGGCTAGGCTGGACTATGTTAGGTAGGCTATGCTAGGTGAGGCCAAGCTAAACTAGGTTAGGCTAGGGTAGGCTAGAGTTGGCTAACCTATGGTTGGGTAGGTTAGGCTAGGCTAGAGTAGGGTATGGAAGGTTATGTCAGGTTAGCCTAGGGTAGGATAGATTAGGTTAAGGTAGGTTAGGGTAGCCTGTAGTAGGGTAAACTAGAGTAGGCTAGTATAGGATAGGTTAGGTTAGGCTAGGTTGGTAGGTTAGAGTAGGCTACGGTAGCCTAGAGTAGGCTATGGTAGCCTAGAGTAGGGTAGTCTAGGGGTAGCCTAGAGTAGGCTATGTTAGAGTAGGCTTGGCTAGGCTAGGCTAGAGTATGTTAATTAGGCTATGCTAGGTGATGCCAATGTAAACTAGGTTAGGCTAGGCTAGGCTAGGCTAGAGTTGGCTAACCTATGGTTGGGTAGGGTAGGGTAGGGTAGGCTAGAGTAGGCTAAGGAATGTTATGTTAGGGTAGCCTAGAGTAGGCTACGTTAGGTTTAAGTAGACTAGGTTAGGGTAGGGTAGGGTAGCCTATAGTAGGGCAAACTTAAATAGGCTAGTATAAGGTAGGTTAGGCTAGGCTAGGTTGGTAGGTTAGAGTAGGCTAGGCTAGGCCAGGTTAGGGCAGGCTAGGGTAGCCTAGAGTAGGGTAGATTAGAGTAGGCTAGGCTAAGCTAGGTTGGTAGGCTAGAATAGGCAAGGCTAGGCTTAAGTAGACTAGGTTAGGGTACGCTAGAGTATCCTAGAGTAGGCTAGTATAAGCTAGGTTGGGCTAGGCTAGCCTAAGCTAAAGTAGGCCAGTCTAGGCTAGGCTAAAGTTCACTAGGCTAGGGCAGAGTAGGCTATGTTAGGCTAGGCTACAATATGCTAGGGTAGGTTCTGTTAGAGTAGGATAAGATAGGCTATGCTAGAGTAGGTTTTGCTAGGCTAAACTACATTAGGGTAGGTTATGCTAGAGTAGGATAAGCTAGGTTGTGCTAGAGTAGGCTTGGCTAGGGTAGGCTAGACTATGTTAGATAGGCTATGCTAGATGACGCCAGGCTAAACTAGGCTAGGCTAGGTTAGAGTAGGCTAAGCTATAGGGTAGGGTAGGGTAGGCAAGAGTTGGCTAACCTATGGTAGGGTAGGGTAGGCTAGAGTTGGCTAACATATGGTAGGGTAGGGTAGGGTAGGCTAGAGTAGGCTAAGGAAGTCTATGTCAGGGTAGCCTAGAGTAGGCTAGGCTAGGTTTAAGTAGACTAGGTTAGGGTAGGCTAGGGTAGCCTAGAGTAGGGTAGAATAGAGTAGGCTAGGCTAAGCGGTTGGTAGGCTAGAGTAGTGAAGGCTAGGCTTAAGTAGACTAAGTTAACGTAGGCTAGGGTAGCCTAGAGTAGGGTAGACTAGAGTAGGCTAGTATAAGCTAGGCTACGCTAGGTTAGGTTAGGGTAGGCTAGGGTAGGCTAGAGTAGTGTAGGCTAAAGTAGGCTAGTATAAGCTAGGCAAGAGTAGGCTATGCTAGAGTAAGCTAGGCTAGGTTGGGATAAAGTGGGGTATGTTGGTTTAGAGTAGGCTAGGCTAGGTTAGGCTATGCCAGATTACGCTAAGATAGGCTAGCTATGCCAAATTACGATAGGCTAAGCTAGGCTAGGTTAGATTAGAGTAGGCTAGGCTAGGCTAGGTTAGGTTAGGCTCTCGTAAGCTAGACTAGGGTAGAGTAGGTTGGGCTAGGTTAGGCTAGACTAGGCTAAGCTAGGCTTGGCTAGACTAGAGCATGCTAGCCTATTATAGAGGAGATTAGGGTAGAATAGGCAACAAAGCCTATGCTATATTAGATTAGGCAAGAGCAGGCTAAGCTAGAGTAGGCTAGCCTAGGCTAGGGTAGAATAGGTTAGGCCAGGTTAGGGTCGGCTAGGTTAGGCTAGAGTAAGCTAGGCTAGAGTAGGCTAGGCTAGGCTAGAGTATTGAAGGCTAAATTAGGGTAGGCTAGGGTAAGCTAGATAGGTTAGGGTAGGCTTGGGTAGGCTAGATTAGGTTATGCTAGGCGAGGCTAGGCTAGGCTATGTTAGGCCAGGTTATGCTAGGCTAGGCTAGGATATAGTTGGCTACGCTAGGCTAGCTATGCCAAATTACAATAGGCTAGGCTAGGCTAGGGTAGAGTAGGATAGGCTAGGTTAGGCTCTTGTAAGATAGACTAGGGTAGAGTATGTTGGGCTAGGTTAGGGTGGGCTAGGCTAGGCTAGGCTTGGCTAGACTAAAGTAGGCTAGGCTATGCTAGGCTAGATTAGGGTAGAATAGGAAACGATAGCCTATGCTAGATTAGACTAGGCAAGAGTAGGCTAGGCTAGAGTAGACTAGGCTAGAATAGGCTAGGCTAGGTTAGGCTCGGCTAGGTTAGACTAGAGTAAGCTAGGCTAGAGTAGGCTAGGTTAGGCTAGGCTAGAGTATGCAAGGCTAAATTAGGGTAGGCTAGGGTAGGCTAGGTACATTATGGTAAGCTTGGGTAGGCTAGATTAGGCTACGCTAGAGTAGGTTATGCTAGGCGAGGCCAAGCTAAGGTATGTCAGGCCAGGTTATGCTAGGCAAGGCTAGGCTAGGATAGAGTTGGCTGGGCTAGGATAGGCTAGGCTAGGCTAAAGTAGAGTAGGTTATGATAGGTTGTGCTCGGGTAGGATGGACTAGGCCATGCTTAGGGTAGAGTAAGCTAGGCTAGTCTAGGCTAGTGTTAAAATTTCTGTTTTCCCACCCCGGTTTTCAGTTTCTCCTTATTTCTCCCATGTAGTTAAATGCCCTTTCCCATAACCATACATTCAACAAGCTGGAAAAAATAAATTTTGCTGAAAACACAAAT
>APFE031750697.1:2264-14968 GCA_000404065.3 Pinus taeda
TGTCATGCGGAAAGAGTTAATCTGGCAGACAAAACCAACCTCCCTAGAAGCCTAAGACTTTCTAGTGACAAACAAGACAATTAAGAGCAATCCTTCTCTAAACATGCATTTACCATACAAGAAATCAAGTGTTTAGATCCTACCTGTAGTCCAACGTTGTTGTAGTAGTCCAACCTCATCGATCCGGATGAGCTCCTCCTTCACTTCGAAACCTGCATTCACTAACAATACGATTACATAGCACCTGAATATCCCATAAAATAAAACATATTCAACATATAGACCAAGGAGTATATGAAACAATTCATTAACAACAAATCATTGAGAAGAATGGACTTATTGTATTAATAGGAAACAAAAGAAACCATTACAACCTGAGCCTTGGTGTTGTGCAAGTTCCTCCCAGGGTCCAGCAAGAGTTTTCCTTTACTTTGATAAGATCACCCACTTCCAAATGAAACAAGAAAGGATGGGAATATCTCCTCACAAGCTTCTACAAGGAAGTCCTAATTCCAACAACATCTACCCTTTGGAATGTTCAGCTTTCAACCTCCCCTCCTCTGCCCCAATGCCTGTATTAATGTTCTAGAGGAAGTTAATCAGGTCCAACATCAATGGAATACCCCCTCTTTTGGATGGGGTAGCTCCTCTCTTGATGGGATAAGTTCCTCTTTCATAGGGATGCATGAACCATCTGGAGGCGCTCAATACACGTCAAACAATCTTCTAGAATGCTCTAGAAATGACTAGAAGTAACTTTTTTAAGATGAAACTAGCGCCTTTTGACCTTTACAGGAGTACGCACCCATCCCTTGGCTTACAGAGCGTACAAGTACGCAGGTACAATGAGCTTGGGATGCGTACACGCAGGCAAGGTAGAGAGAACTTGCGTACCCAGAGATAAACATGTTTTTTGATGACCTTCTCTCTTTCTTGAAGTTTGACATGGAGAGCAGAGGTATAAGGCTTTCCAAGGAGGATAGTATGACTGTTGATGGAGCCATATTAATTGCAGATAGTCATGGTGACAAATTTCAGTGTAACAAGGCCATTGAAATTCAACTGAAGTCTATGTACTTGACAGTGAAAGAAATTTTTCAAAGGATGGTTTGTAGGGAGGCTCCAAAACAAAGCTAAGGGAAAATTTTGGAGGGTGGTTGTAGTAGCTACAATAGAAGGATAAAAATCCAATGATAATACTTCCCACTGATGATCTGTTGACTAAAAAAGAAAGCCGTGAGGTTGGAATTGGTCACAAATTTGGTGGTATGCGTAAGAATATAATGGCGAAGTTTCTTAACAGAGAACACGAAAACCACTGCCAGGTTTTCTTCGTGGGAGTAGGACACAGGGAGATTGTTTAGATTCTTATGGACATACTATATGACACATTCAATTCCTGTAGAATTTTATTGTATAAGGATCCCTACAACCTAATAGGTGGATGTAGAGATATACAAGATCAAATCCCTTTCAAAGTTTGGTCGAATAATCAAGGGAGCAGAAGTGAGAGCACATTTTAGGGAATTGAAATATTTTTGAACCTGGTCATCCCAAGAAAATGGAATGGTAGATCAAAGGAGTCCAAGGAACCCATGAGCTATTGTGGCATAGTCAGGAACAAACCAAAGAAGGAAGTTATCTTTGCCTTGGAGGCTCTATAATTGGCGAAGGGTACGAGGAGGAGGAGGTTCAAGAATGGCTTGGACTTTGAGCTGGTCAAGAGTGATACTATCTTTGGACACAATGAAGCCCAAAAGGCCACTGACAGGAATGAAAAAGACACACTTTGGGGGATTAAGGTGAATGTTATACTTGTGACATCATAGAAGCATGATACACAAATCATGAAGGTGTTGCAATCGATGTTTGGAACAAGCAATTAGATTGTCGCAATATGCAAGGATAATGTGAGCCAAGTCATGAAAGAAATAGGACATGACATGTTGAAAAGTGGCCCCAACATTATTCAAACCGAAAGGCATGACCTTGTAAGCAAAAGTCCTCCATGGACTAGTGAAAGTGGTTTTCAACTGATCAGCATAACGGATACGAATCTGATTATATCCAGAGAATCCATCCATAAATGATATAACCTCATGCCCCACACACTCATCAATGACCTAGTATATGAAGGGTGTGGGAAAGTTGTCTTTGGGACAAGATTTGTTAAATTCATGGAAGTCAGTGAAGACATGGATGGTGCCTTGTTTCTTGAGAACGAGAATGGGATTAGAAACCCATGTTTTTGGTGGACGGGTATGGAATTGGGCCAAGTGTCGATATGATGTTAAAAAATGGTAGGATCAAGCCCGGTCATTTCAAAATAAGACCATGTGAAAACATCATGGAATTCCTTGAATAACTTGGTGTAAGAATCAATTTCTTTCGAGGTGCACTGTGCCCCCAGGACAATGTTTTCTTCAACCCCTGGTTTGCTTGAAATGTTGATTTTTATGGTGGGGGAAATTTTAGCCATATTTCATTCTTCAAAAGTATCTGGTGTAGGGATGGGATTTTGAATCAATCGACTTCACCATGAATGAAGTCTTTGGAATCCACAACATATTGTTCATGGGTTTGCTGCGGAAGGAAGTATGCACAATGGTGCATATCAACCTAAGGGTAATCAGGGGTGGTCATAACTTCCATGATGTCTTCATCAGAATGGAAGATGGGTAGATAGGAGGAAGAAGGAGAACATTATGGTGAAGAGCTACCTGAAGCATATTCATGAGAGATAGGGTTCACATATTCATCGCCAAGGTTGGGAGGCATATGACTAGTAGATGGAATATCTACTGATGTTGAGACCGGGGTGTTCATCGAAGAAGGTTCAACATAATCACAAGAGGAGACATCAAGGGAGTATCAAGGGATTGATCTCAAGGATGATGATAGTTAGAGAATAGGAGAAGAACTATCTGTCATCTCGACATCAGGGGGAGGGATCAAAATGGGTGTTTGAGAGACCTCTTGTGCCGGTATAGGAGTGGGACCAGAATCTGCAGGTAAAGGAGAGATGGACTCATTATGAGTGGCCTCTAATTCATGAAGCACTTGAAGTGTATCATGAAAATATTTGTGATGGGAATACTGGCCATAGTTATTACACAATTTCATGGGAGGTTTGTGCATAATGATTTGATATTCTTAGCTGACTCAGGAAAGGTAACATGGAGCTCAGGAAAATTATTTGTGGCATGATCGACAACATCACACAAAGCACAAGGAAGCAGAGGCTTTGGTGGCTTAGAAGGAGCTGGAGTTGCTGGGGGGCCTTGTCTTGGGTTCCCTTTTTTCGGGCTTTCCCCCCTCTCTAGATGCTTTCCCAACAAGAGTAGGATCCTGTTGAGGTTTTTGTGGAATTGAAGCGAATACATGGGTAGGAACAATTGGTTGGACCAGGGTCAAAGCAATGTAAGGTTTTAATTTATTTGTAGGAGTGCCTGTGGGGGGATTGATGTACTAGATTGGGATCCCTAAGGTAATATTGGGTAAACTCAATGTAGACATGACAAGTGTAGAAAACATTCTAGGAGGTGGAAATAAGAATGATATCTGACTAGAAGGATAATGGTCTGGAGGAACGACTACGCAATGGTTAAGGCTTGGGGGAATGATTCTAGGAAAAAAATGATTAGGAGAGACACTAGCTAAAGGAAATGACGGTTGAGGAGTAATACCAATGGGCTGTATTGAGTTAGGCACAACATGTTATGGAGGTGCAGTCTGTTGTGAGTGCATAACAGACCATTTGTTGGCAGCCCATGATGCTTGGAGCATGAAAATAATTGATGAGGTAGGCTCAAAAGGAGTAGGTAGTGGGCCATAGTAAGCACCAAGAAAATTGGAATCTTTATAAACCCTAGAGAGACAAACGATATGGTATTATTGTCAGCCATGGAAGAAATGTTGGATTGAGGTGAAATTTGGGATTTTGGGTCATAATACGTCAACTGATCAATTGTGAAAATCTTTCCATTGTGGGGAAATCACATCTTACGATGAACTTTAGATGCAACATATGATATGGCACAAATATAACTATGACCCAAAAGGATGTTATAGTCTAAGGGAGCATCAATGAATTCAATATGAATACAGACAACCTTGACAGTAACTATGACTGTGCGATTACGATATAAGCAAGGGGTTATGAAGGATGACCATCCTAGGCCCATAGAGTGATGGTGGATGGGGATAGGTAAGGGGAACCAAGTTTCTTCCAAAAAATAGTGCCCATCACACATGTGGAGGTGCATTCATCTATGATACACCTCTGAATAGTGGTGCTTCTAATGGAGACTAATATTTGGAATGCAATGGATGAAGGTAGGGGAGGATTTTCTAACTTCTCAACATGAAAGAAAATCATTTGATGATATTGAGGATCCATGACACCTAGAGGAGATAGTAGCGATTTTCATTGTGATGGGCACATTTGGAGGATTTCCACCATTGGCACGGAAGCGGGAGACTATGCTAGGTCATCTACTATGCTATATGTATGGACGACTTTGGCAGAAGCAACATTTTGACATAATGGTCCTTAGGTATCTTGGGTATAACTTCAAACTTAGGCTAAAGGGTCTATAAGATACCATTGGATGACACAAGAGGCTCAGTGGACACTTTGGGTTGGGACTCAGTCATTGACTTAGCGGGTATCTTGTCATACTGGTGCAATTGAGGATGAAGGTTGAATTGCTCAGTATTTACCTCATCAAAATTCATCATAAAAATCTAATAATTATGGTGACTAGGTGGTGGAGTTGGTTCAGCTTCTTGACCTTGTGTAGGTTGGGTAGCTATATATCCTTGGTGAGGGAGAGGATTGGTAAGCATGACTGGTTGAGATGAGGCAGGTAGGGAAGGAGGAGCAGTAGGCTGTGATCTTCAAGAAGTTGCTTGAGCTTCCAATACTTGCTGCATCCGAGGTAAAATAGGACACTCGTGGGTATAATGACCATATACATCGTAACAAGCATAAGGTTTGTTCATACAAAGAGCCTTGTTTTTCTTGGGTTAAACGCTCTGTTGATGGGTTGTGGGATTAGGTTGAGGACCCTGAGGGGCATTAGGTGGAGGACCCTGATTTCCTTAATTACCTTGAGACTAATGGTTCCTATTACCCTTCCCCTTATTCCTTTTCTTGGGGTTACAGGGATTGGGTCTAATCTGCTAATCATACACTTGTTCTTGTGGAGGAGGTGGTTGCTGTAGCGAAGGGGGAGCAGGCATGGGGGCCTGGGGCACTGGTGTCGGAGGAGATGGAATGCTAGGTTGTGCATAGTGATAATAAGGAGATGGGGAAATGATGGTATAAAAAGGTGGTGCAACAGCTGGGCTTGGCATCTGTTGATGCAGATGGGGATATGCATATGGCATACTGGGACTTATATAAGGGTTTCCTTGAGGAGGATTGTGGGAGGGATATTTGTAAGTGGAACTGGTCCCTCTCTGGGGTGGATCATAAATCATCTAAGGTGGAGCATATGGTTGAGGGTGTGATAAGGTTCCAACTATGCCATCCATGGCATGAGATTCCCTTGGTGCATTAGTAGCACTAGGTTGAGGCAGATCGAGGATGACAGTGTAAACATAACCTAACTGGGCATAGATTTAAATTTTAAATCTATTTGGAGAGCCTCTTCCTTAGGTTGGATGAAGTGTGACGCAACATCTTGAGAAATGGGGGCCAAAAATGATCTAAGGAACTAATCTATATAGACTTGGTCTTCAAAATTAGGAGCTCTACAGATACTCCTCCTTCTACACCATTCCTAAACATGGCTGGAAAGGCGAGTGGCAAAAGTTTGATAGAAAGAAGTCAAAAGTTAAGTACCAATATCATAATGGAGAGGTAATTGACAATATGAAAGAAAGGTTGTGGAAAGAGTCACTAAAGTGGAATGGGTTACTCTAAGCTAGTTGACATACCACTTAGCAGCAACTTCAGTGAGCGTGCATTGGAAAAAACGAAGATGGATCGAGTCTTCAGTAATGGAATTTGATGAACACCTATCGAAGGAGTGAACATGATTAGTTGGATCTTCTCTAGGATTACCTTCAAACTTTGGGATTTCTGAAGGGAGTTTAGTAGGCATTGCTGGCCATGTGGGACCATGGAGAAGAGGATCATTTATAAGCTGGCTAAAATCTGGGAGACTTAAACCAACCACAAAAGGAAGTAATGGAATACGAGTGACCACACCAGTGGGGATTCCGCTGGTGGGGGTACCCTGATTAGCACCTAGGTTACCATCTTGGGTCCTTGCAATGACATTGGTGCCTGACATGGTGGTGATATGAGGTTGAGAAGATGCAGAATCAGAAGGAACTAGATCAATCAGCAGAATCATAATCAGAATCAGAATGATGACTCGATGGAGGACTGGGAGGATGTACTCTAACTTGACGGGGAGGAGTAATATGTCCTAACAGGAACTGAGGGTGAAGACCTTGAATTTGACACGACATATACCATGGAGGCACAATGATATCTAGACTAAAGGGTGATGATAGGAATAAAAAAGCAACAAACAACAAGAAAACACCTAGTGTAGTGGTGTTAAGTGTAAACTAACTATTTTAATGATGTTACTCTAATACAAGAAAATATATCCTATCAAAGGAAAATACCTCTAGCATATGGGTGATCTATATCCTAAAAAAATCGTAGATCTATTATTTTAGATGGCCTTCTAAATAAATTCTTACTTAATGGATTCTGATCCCTGCAAGAAAAGCTATCTAGAGAAAGGTGGGGTAGAGGACCAACTACTTCCCACATCCAATCCTATAAGGTGTTTTCCTAATATTGGTCACTACAGTTACCTTCAACCCATGCGGGTGGTTGAGTCTTGATATTCTTAGTAGTCAACCATGTTATGAAACCACCTCACAAAAAGATAGAAAAGATAGATCAACACCTTAGAATTTAGCCTCTTTGAGGGGGAAACCTCCTTTACATTACATAAATGAAAAATTCTTCGATGATTCAAATGACAAAACTTCATTTCTATATATAGGAGTCTAAGGAGTACAATATAACCCAACCTCCCTTTCACTTTGTAGGAGCTCGATATTGCCTCTAATGTATCTCTACTGTAGTTCTAAAATTGCAACTTGCAGTAGCCCTCTGTGTCCTCTTTCCAATGCCACCAGTCTCATCCAAATTGGATTCTCCAAGGAAGAGTTATGCGAAATCTCCCACAGTGACTTGACTATAGACTAGTTCAGTAGAGCGAATTTGTATGACGTGCCATGAGTCACTATTTCGACCTTTGGATCTAAAAAATATATACAAGAAACTACCGTCCGTCCTCTTTCTGTAACTTCTTACGAAATTTCAATCTGATGCTTAGAGAGAAAGTTATGATGATTTTCCCTAGGTCACCTATTTGGAATGTAATTCAGGAGTTTGCAAAAAGACCAAATTCCTCAGATCACATCTCCGCAAATATAGCATGAAAAGCTCGAAAAATCAGACCCGAGGTTCAGTGTGATGTCTTCTCAAATGGTTTTTTTTATCTTTTGAAACATCGCAGATAAAATATTTATAGCGAAAATTCCACAATGACCTATTTGGAGAAGCGAAACCCTAGAATCCAAAGCTCTGATACCAAATGTTATGAAACCAAGTCACAAAAAGATAGAAAAGATAGGTCAACGCCTTAGAATTCAGCCTCTTTGAGGGGGAAACCTCCTTTACATTACATAAATGAACAATTCTTGGATGATTCAAATGAAAAAACATCCTTTCTATATATAGGAGTCAGGAGTACAATATAACCTAACCGACCTAACAATAATAATATAAAGCCACAAAAATAACAATAAAGGGATTCTATGGGGCACAATAATAACAATATGGGGACAATAGGGGCACAAAAATATTAATAAGGGATACAACTACAATAATAATGGGGTAATCACTAGTAGTATAGGGAGCCAACAAGCCACCACATGCAATTCCCTACCACAGGCTGGGCATCCCCGAGGAGAACTCTTCGCATGATGAACTAGCCTAACCTTCTCTGAATCGGGTTTCTGATGCACTCCAGTTTTGACCATCAGATGGTGAAGGATTTTCGGCTCCCTAATATGCCAACTTCTATGTCTCAATTAAAGTGACCTATGGGTGTTATTAGAAGCCTGTCCCACTGACCCTACACCTACACTACAAAGATTGTTTGGCCCTGATGCCCAAGTGGGCTTAATCTATGTGTGTTTATTTATTAAGGTGTAGTGTTTCAAGTCTTGGCTTGGCGGTGTTAATCAAGCTCACGTTCACTTAAGGTGTGAGTGTGTGAAAATAATGTGTCAAGTGGATGATTTAATTAAGCATGTTTCATGATGCCATGTGCTGCTGAAAGTAAAATTTTGAAATACTATAAATAAATATGAAAAATGACAGAAAATAAATAACCAAACATACACACAAAACCCCACCGACAAGGGCTACTAAGAAGATAAGCAAGAGAGGAAAAAAATCTACTCAAAGACACATAAAGAGCCAAAAATATTTAATGTCAAGGGAGTGGGAAATAAAGGCTCTAATTTGCTATAAATGATGCAGTCAACCAATAGAAATCAGAGGTGAATAATGCTGCAAAGGATAGGTATGAAGTTCTAAGACCTAGGATGCACAAGGGGATCCTAAGGGGAAAAGGAAAACCACAAATATAAAGGGATAAAAGGTAAAATAAACCTATCCAAAAGATCTGAAAAGTAATGGAACAGATCTGGAAATCAGTGGTTGAAAATGCTGAAAACACTAGACTCCTCACTCAACAAATCTCTTCCTAACAATGTGGAGATGTACTCTAAACCCTAGGGGGATTTTTCCTTCCTCAAAGAGATAAATCAAGCTTATATATGCCTAAGGGAGACTGAAAACATAAGTGAAGTACCAAAACCAGTTTGCAAAACAGTGCTCTCAACAATTCTGTAAAAAGATTGAAAATTTTCCAGAAAAGGTACAAAAAGTGGGTACTGACCTGTTTACGAGGAAAACATAGTTTTCTTGCTAAAATTTGTGCTCTGCAACTCACTTATGGGGCTGAAAAGTGTGCTCCACTCCTGAGAGTCTTGGTTGGAAAATCCTACACATATTTTTCCATCTTCTGCATGCCTAGTACCTGTGACCTACAGAAAAGACCAGAAACCCACCAAAATCCGAAAATTTGACAAAATAGGGTTTAATATTATAAATATAATTTGAGAGGCTAAAAATAGATATAGAAAACCATGAAATTTTCTAAAACTTTAGTCACCCAAGAAAATTGTTATTGCACCAGTGGAGTCACCTTTTGTTGACAACAAATGTAACTAAAGACCCAGTGGAATCGCCATTTATTAGTGTGAAAATTCTTGGAAGGTGTAGCAAAAATACTTAAGTCACTAGGTGAAAAGTGACCGTAATAACAAGTTGATGGCTATTGTTAATTCATATCTGCAACACAAATAGAAAAACTGGAGTAAAAGTAGATATGATCTAGAACAATAAGCAGAAATATAAAATACCTAATATAATAACCCAATTGGAAAGACATTTTTGAATAATAAATATTTTATTAATAGCACTTGGTGAAGGAGATCTATATATGGGTTTGTAAGTCCCCCTCCGTGGGATGGGTCCTTTGATGTCCTTGATGCTTCATAAAATGCCTCTCTCTCTCAATATGTCAAAAAACCAGACAAAAGTAGAGAACTCCAAATGGGAGCTCAAAGAAAAAAGACAATAATGTTGATGATGATTATGTTCATGGTGAAGAATGAATGAAAAACCATCCTATTTATAACAAAGTATGGAGTTAATGTAACAACCCTGGTGAAAATTATATGTAAAAATATACAACCACGAATGATGGGACACATATTCCAAGACGAATGCTGGGAAAGACATCCTAGGGGTTGTTTATTTGGTTGTTTATGACTAAGGAAATTGGCAAAGGAAATGGCTTAGGATTTGGAAAGGTGTGAGGCATTAATTGGCATTTTATTTATGAAAATAATGGAAATTAAGAGAAAAGGAAGGTAAAAGGTCACAGGTTGCATGTGAGGAGGACATTGAAGGAAAATAATGGAAAATGAAGAAAATAGAGGCCTCATTAATAAAAAGGCTTCTGAGGATCAGTGGTGGGGGCTTCATCACTTCAGTTTTGGAGCTCTCTCATTATTTTCTCTTTCTCTCTCATACTCTTGGTTACTTAGAGTTTTCTTGGAGCACTCTTGTAGGTTGTGGCATACTTGGATTCTTGGAGAACGAAGGAAAAGGAAGAGCAGGAAAGTGAAAGAAGGCATTGGCATCAACAACTACATCAGATTTGCTTGCAGGTACTGAGTTGCATGTATGATTTCTTGACTAGTTTTTGCATGCATGGCACATGCATGTCGTTTCTTGGTTATGATCTATCATTGGCATGGACGATGTTGCGATTGAAACTGAATTTCCTAGCCTTGCCATTTACTGGATAGCCATGGTGATTGTGGGTGTACTTTCATTGCTTTGTTTTGGTTGGTTCTCATGTTTCCTTAGCTTCGGTTGAGTTACTAGTCTTGGAAGCCCTGTAACAACTTGGGTTGAGTTACTAGTGCTGGAAAACCTAGTTGGAGAAACACTCTGGAAGCCCTTGATGGGTTGAGTTACTAGTCCTAGAAACCTTGGTTGGCAAAATGCTCTAGAAGCCCTATATAGGATGTGGGTTGAGTTACTAGTTCTGGAAGCCTTGGTTGGACAAATGCTCTAGAAGCCCTAGAAGAATTGGATAGAGACCATTCTGATGATGGTTTTGATGATGTCTGATAGTGAGGTGGAATAACTATTTGATAGGTTGAGGTGGATGGCCTCTAGAAGCCCTGGATGAGTTTTGATTGACGTGTTCTATGAGATCCCACATTCATGTTTGGAATATGGCATGAGGGTGAATGGCTGAACAAAGACTTGTCTTAGCAATCCTACAATTGTGTGGAACGTGGTAGTCCCATCTCTGGCTAGTTCATTGCATTCATAAATGAGAAATCCATTTCCTTTATTTTCGTGTGTAAAGGTACTGATGTATTTATGGATTTGATGGCTAATATGTTTATTGTATTTTTGTTCCTATTACGCTGGTTATATGCACAATTCATGAACTATGTATGGCTCTCAGCATGTTTTTAATTGTATATGAATGGATAATGTGTTTATGATTTAATGAAGGATAATGCAGTAAATGGCATAAGGGAACAATGTTCATAGTGATTCTCATATAAGTATGTGATCCCTACACTTAATTATGTTATTTACACCTATAGGTTACATGTTGATGATATGTTTGACGAAATGCCTGTCATGGTTAGTAGGGTTTTGGTGATGATATTGTTCATATTATTTCTTTTGCATCATTGTTTCCTTGCATACTTACTAATTCTATGCAATCATTCCATTTTGGGTAATGTCCTAGGTTTTGGGCCAAAAAAGGTGGCTCAAATCCTGAAATGCTAGCATTAGTGCTGAGACTAACTCACATGGGCAGTGTCTGGGAAGAGCTATAAAGAACTTGGATAGTGTCTGAGGAGCGTTAGTCCTAAAACTAACTTTCCTGGGTAGTGTCTAGGGAGCGTTACCCTTCCCTTAAGTCTCTCAAACAAAAGTGGGACCTAGGGATAGGGAGTCTGAGCAGCTGAATTATCTCCTAAAGGTTATTTGGATGAAGTTGGATGACTGTATGTGATGTTCCATCAATTCCATTTCCTTCAAGTCACCAAGGAGGTTGAATCTCATCATAGTGGCCTCTCGTCGCATGTTTACCCTGGTCAACCTGTTGCTTGGGTAGATGTCGGAGGAGGGTGTTACATAGTTGTATCAGAGCATGGTTCAACTCTCAGACTAGATAGGTTGAAGGTGTTGGTCAAGCATGCATGTCAGTTGCATGTGTGTCTCTTACACTTGCATTTCATGTGCTTGTTCCATTGGATTGATGATTGATTATGGTTTAAGTATGGTTGTCATGGAGAATTTGATGTTGATTTCATGAAATGTGTTGGTCATGAGTATGTGACTGGTTGTGTATGGTTGATCATGAACTATTATGCACGTCAGTGTTCACATGCTATCAAGTGCACATGATGTGGTTTTTGTTGTCATGCATGAGGTCATGGCTTGTGTGGTGGATATTGTCATGCATTGATGACTAGACTCTAGCTATAATGATGTGTATATGGTTTGGTACTCAGTTGTTATGTGTGTACATGCAGTTGTTATGCATGTATGGTCTTGGTTATGATTATGCATGTATAGTAGGTCAAACATGCCTTATGAAGTCATTATAAGAAATTCAGGTAATCATGATGCTATTGGTTGTTATGATGCTAATGTGTTGGATGAGATAGAGTAGGAGATGCAAATCATCATAATGAGGTTGCAACTGTTAGGATATTCTGACACATAGGAAATAGTTAAGTATAACTTGGTCTAGTGTAGAGTTAGGTAAAGTGTGTTTCTTTACTATGTACTTCTGTAACTTACAATCCGACGGTCATGATATGTAGTGATCTGATGGTTCATTCTCTCCTCAGTATTACCGACACTTGATCCGTGGCTTAACACCTGATTGGTCCATGAATTCTATTTAAAGCGCATGGAGGGTCATTTGTAGGTTAACCGTGCATGAGAGAAGCTTATGTAAATTTTCATTCTTTATTAATAAATTGGC
>APFE031750697.1:27419-43107 GCA_000404065.3 Pinus taeda
ATCATAGTGGCCTCTCATCGTATGTTTACCCTAGTTGGCCGGTTGCTTAGGTAGATGTGGGAGGAGGGTGTTACAGTTGATCTTGAAAATGGAGAATAATAAAATAATATTAACTAAATTCATATCTAACTGATTGGAATACTTTATTATGTTATTGGAGAGGGAAAAAATATTTAAAATGGTTAAATATATTTATTTCGAAATAGTTAAAAAATAAAATGATTTATTAATTACTTCGCAAGAAATAAGAAATGTGTTATTTATTTAAATACTCCTAAAGGATTTTGTCAAATGTGACAAGGAATAATTATTTAAATAATGATTTAATAATTATTCCTAGAGAAAATTAAATAAATAATGATTTATCTAATTATTCTCATGAGTTTTTTTAATTACATAAGAAAATAATTTAATAAAAGTGGTTTACTAAATTATTTTCCATAGCGAAAGTGATTTTACTATGGTAAAATTAAATCTACATGGTATATTTCGATCCACCTAGTTAGAAATGCCCAGTTGATCAATTTTTTTTATAACAAGTATATGGAGGTTTGAGGCTCAAGGGTTGGTGGAGAGGAATTATAAGTATCAGAGAGAATAAAAGAGATACATAGGTGTAAGGAATAAAGGTTCAAGGAGTTGGAATGTAGGTCTATGGCTAAAAAGGAAGGCTTGAAGTGTGAAAAGGAGGCTTGAAGTGAAAAAGGAATATGAGGTTTGAATATAATGAAAATACTGGAAGAATCTCAGGTTTTTGGCACAAAAATGAGTTCCAAAGTTTGAAAGGGAGGCTTGAAGTGTGGAAGATTTATGAGGTTTGAATATAACAAAAAATAATGGTGGAAACTCAAAATTGTTTATAATGTGAAACCTTGCAAAATACATAGTTCCACACCTGTATTTGTTGGTTAATGGAACATTGTAGATAAAATTATGGACATCAATTAATAGTTTGGATCTATTAGAACCTTGGCATATCAATATCGATATTTTCATATAAGGTGTGCTTTGTAGTTCTTTGGTATCCAGATATTTTGTTGCCCCTAGAAATAACCCTTGGTCATGGAGTAACTTGGCTACAAATCCAAGAGCTGAATGCCCTTAACATATCACAATATCGATATTTTTTTCTAGCTTTTCATGTTAGAAAATTTTATATTATAGAGCAATGGAACACATAAAATATTGCAGAAATATAAACATAGAAAACACATAAAAAAAGAGAGACACAGATATACGTGGTTCACCCAATTTGGGTTATGTCCACGGGGAAACAACCAGTCCTTCCTTTTATATTATCTAGCAAAATGAAGAGATACAACCTACAACCGATCCACTGTAATTCCCTCTTCACTCTCACACAATATTATCTCTCTTTCTTGCTCAGAATACAGATCTACATAGATGCAATACAATTCCCTCATATATAGCAAGGGGTTGCCTTGTAGGGAAAACACTCTAAATTAAATATAACTTCTACCGTCAGATCTCTGCCTAATGAATGACCTAGATTGACTATGATATTACAACATTGTACAAGGCAATTTTACATCTATTTTTAGCTTCAGGGGTGCTTCCCCTAATCCCTCGTCAGGGGGCTCCAAGTAATCGCCTTCGCCCCTCCCTGGAGCCCCTTGGTGGTGTACATAGATGGGCAACATTGTTGCCCCATTACAAACTAGGGTCCAATGTAGTGATAACTTTGAATATAGAAGATAATCAGGATCCACAACCAACACTTCATTTTCTTTGATATCTCAATATCTAATAAACACCTTGTCTTAATTGAATCATTAGGTTATTAGGTTTAGCACCTAAGGGCTTAAGGCCCTCAACATATCATCATATTGAGCTTGTTGGCATTGATGTTGTGATGAGTTGATAGTTGATGAGTGTTGAGTGATTGATGGCTGGCATTAATGTCAACCTAGACTTGTGTTGGAGTTGATATGATTGCTTGATGGTATTTTTCTCTATGGTTTCTATGGAAAATTTTATATTGCAGATGTTTGGATCGTTTTTTTGGTTGGTTGGTCAACTAGGTCTCCATTTAGATGATGCTTGTGTTGAGATGACCTTAATTGTTGGATCATTTTTTTAGTGTTTCCTTTGAGATTCCCTTGATTCTTCTGAGTTATGGATTGGAATATTGATGATGTCTAAAGGTATTGAAGAGGCTTCCATGATCCCATCTATAGTTGAGATTCATTTTTATGCCACGATATAGTTTATTCTCTCATGAGTTGGTTCTTGCACTTATAGAATACATCATGTATAAGCTTATCAGGAGGTTGTAGAGATGGTTTTTGAGACTTATCATGGATTGGGAAAGCTTTATAGATGCCAAAGATGTTGAGAAAGAAGATGGAGGCAGTTCTGAGTTGAAGATCTTGTGATTTTCCTTCCACCTATGCCTAGTCACATGGATGATGGGTCATTAGAGTGATTGAAAATCTCCAGTCACTCCCTTGCAGGCTTGTGCAAGCATATGAGGAGCTCCAGTCGAGTTTCAACATGTTTTTTAAAAGTGAATGCGTATGTAGGCGAAGTTTCTCTTGATTCCTCACGCTTCTCGGATGATTTAAATAGTTTTATTGATGTATCTTGTTCGAGAAATTTCATTAAATGTTCAAATTGACTAAATCAACATGATGGAATGTAATTTGAAGTGTGAATGTTTTAATGGAGTAAGTAGCGAAGTAGTGGAAAAAATTGTTTAAAAGAAGAACCTATCGACTATTGTTGGGCATGTGAGATGCATAGGTTGATACATAGTCTTCAGGTTGAGCTCCTACAACAGAAGGATAACTAGATATTAAGAGATGAGTTTTATAGCAGTATAGAGATTCAGAGTTTGATTTACATGTCTGTGAGAGGGAATATGGAATCATTGTAGCAGAGGTCGATCAGTTTCATATCAAAAGTTTATAGTAGAGTTTTATGTATGTGCTTCTTCAAATGTTCATGTAGGTTATGAAGAAAAATCATGGAGGAGATTTATTTTATTGCGAAGATTATATGTTAAGCATGCTCTTTATGGAACTATTATTGTGCTAATCGTTGGCTTGGTTGGGCTTGACCTGGGTTTGGTTTGTACGTCGCACCAACAAAACCCTCAAACACTGGCCGTTTCAGCAACAACCTTCAAGAAAATCACAGTCTCATCCGAGGTGGCTATGGATGGTTGCAGAACCAAGTTTCTGTAGCTTGAGGGACTGCACAAGGTGGCTTTTACTTGAATTTTCTATATTTTACTTGGTCTTCTAACATACATATCACTATTGCACTGTATAAATTAACTACTTACTTCATCTCATTCAGTCTAACATAAACATATCATAGAAAAATACAAATTGTGTTATCATAATGTTTACTTGCAATCATTACTTCGTATAAACAGATAGAAAGAAAACATATAAGTACATATGAATATAGAATATTTCCCAAAACTTCTTCTTTTTTATCAAGATTAATCTCTTCAATACATTCAACTTCTTGACCTATGCACATATTTGCAGGTGGTCTGCATAGTAGGCTGTAGAACCTTCTAAGGTCTCCACATACACATCTATGAAGTCTTTCCTTAAGGACCAAAACAAAGACTAAAACAAAAGATACAATCACTTGTGTTCATCCACTCTATCATGATCTTTGACAAAGAATTACATCTCTTTATATACACTACATCACTACAAAACCATGGTCCACATACCATGGGATTGACAAGACAATCACATAAAACCACAATTCCCGTTACCAAAAGAGGGGCTTTGACCCACCTCGAAGCCCCTAAAACACCACATGGTAAATATACCTTCACGGTACAACGCACTCTGCTCCTCAAAATGCGGATTCTTTGACAAAAATTGGACCAAGTTCGGACGCGCCCAACAGGCCCCCAATGCTCACATGTGGCTCGTTCTGAGTCACTCATTTGTTGTGCCCCAAATCTTCGCTTTGATGCTCATGTAGGCATCATTATATGACTGAAGTATTTCTGCTACTTGCTTCTCCTCTTGACGCACTTCTTCTAGTAGTGCCTCTATTGTTGATCCAATAATATTTTGTAGCAATTATTTCTCCCTGTGGCATAGGTCCTTGAGCCTATCGTCTACTATAAAATATGGATGGCCTCATCCTGTCATGACTGAGTCCTTTCTATCAAAATCTGCTCTTTTCTCCAAAGGTCTTCAATCTTCTTTTGAAGAGTCTTTCCTTCAGTGATTCTAACAAGTCTCTATGATATTGGTAAGGTCTTCACATTTGCTCAGATTTCTTCCAACTGCTTCTACTTCATCTGGAGCTCCTCTTCAATCCTCTGAATGTTTGGATCCTCTTGCAATGAGGTCCAAATCTGCATAGTTTCATATAGTGTTGGCATTATGACACATGTTTGGTGCTATGACATAGGTGTTGTCCTTGATGGCAAGTCACTCAAATGATAGATCATAGTTCAGGGTCTCAAAATGAAAGAAAAAGAGATATACACAGGTTCCTCTTAACCAAGTCGTGTATACATGTGGGTTCGACGATCAAAAGGTGCGTATATGTATGCACGCACTTTCATGCACGGAAAATCGCGTACATGTGGGGAACTTATTTTTAGTCCATGGTATTTAGTCCTTCGTATTTGATCCTATGGCTCTGGTCCATGGTATCAAGTCCGATGTGTTGAACCCAAGTATTGGGTCCATAATATTGGTTCTAAGCGGTTTTGGACTGTGGTATTGAGTAAGGCCTAAGACTATAAAAGGGGAAGGAGATCATTAGGCAAAGCGATTCACTCAAGTATTGAATATCTTATGAAGATCAAGATCTAGAATACTGGTCATTGTGTAATGAAGCATAGTTGGATTTGAACTAAGGAGGAACTTGTGCTCTAGAAGAAGGATAAGTTCTATTGAAGGGTCAAGATCTTAAAGCTTGAAGAGAAGTATCTTTGTGTGATTTTTTATTTGTTATATTTGGCGCATGACTTGATCTATAAATCTGATAATCTAGGTATAACTGATGTCTGAATATTTGAAAAGGGTAAATTATCTTTTATAGATCTATACGTAGGTTCGACATTGCAAGGGCGCATATACATGTAGTTTCGGTAATTCAAAGAAGCGTATACGCAGGTTTGCCTCAATACAAAAGCGTATGTGTGTAGGTTTCACATATTGAAGTAGCATACGTCTCACAAAATATGTTTTAGCTACTTCTGTTTATTGCTACAGTGTTTTGGGTTCATAATTGGTGTCTGGTTACTGTTACTGTTTTTTCGTTACAACATTCAGAGAAGTGATTGTTTGAATCAGTTTTTGGTTGGTGAAAAGGAGATTGGTTGATGTAGATATATTTGATGTTTGATTTATGTCATTGATGGATCCAGTCTGAAAATTTATGAAACGTGGTCCTTGGAAGAAAAGAGAAGGTTGTAGCCTTCTGTTGGTCAGCACCTACATACTAGTACATCAACTAGTACAAGAGCTAAGGGGGTTGTAGATCCCTTCCAGGAGAAGCCGGAGAACGAGAGAAGGTTGTAACCTTCTGCAAGTAGAAGCTTGCGTACTGGTATAAGACTACACCAATACAGTTATATTGTAAAAAGAAGTTTCTTATTAAAACAAGATAGAGACAAATTGCAGCAGGTGGTTTTCACCCACATTGGGTTTCCACCTTATATCTTGTGTTTAAGTGTGTGATGATCTGTTTTGTTTTACTACACCTATTTATTGTTCTTAAGGTTAATGAAGTTCTGATGCATTGATTAAAGATCAACATTTAATGAATCATAAGTTTATTGATATACACTGGTTGCTTTAGACACAGTTGCATATATACGCAGTTTCACATAGCTGAAGTAGCGTATACAAATCTGATTGTGAAATGAAAATTAATTGATAATACTGATTCACCCCCCCCCCCCTCTCTTAGTATTATTTCCAACAATTGGTATCAGAGCAGGTCCTTCAGAAGAAGCTTGATCGCTTGAAGGAATATTTATCATCATGAGAAACTACGAAAAAGAGGCATCTATCAGGCCATCAATCTTTGATGGGAGAAACTTCATCTATTGGAAGGTAAGAATCACAACCTATTTTCAATCTCTTGGTACAGAATTTTGGGATATCATGGAAACAGGATACACATTTCCATCAACAACTCCTACACATACAGTTGGTAAGAAACAGTATGAAACAAATGCAAAGGTTGTCAATACTCTATTAGGGAGTTTATCTCAATCAGAGTTCTTCAAGGTTATGCAGCTCAAAACCACAAAAGAAATATGGGACAAGATCATTCTGAGCTATGAAGGAGACAATCATATAAAACGTGCAAAACTACAAACACTCAAAATTCAATATGAAAATCTCAGAATGCACAATGATGAAAGTGTGGCTAATTATTTTTTACGTATAGATGAGATTGTTAATCGTATGAAAAACTTGGGTGAAGAAATAAAAGAAGTTACTTTGGTTGAAAAAGTGCTAAGATCCTTGTCTTCTAAGTTTGAATCGAAAGTTTCTACCATAGATGAAAAGCAGGATCTATAGAGCATTACCATGTCACAGCTGCATGGAATCCTAACTACTTTCGAAATGAGAAAAGGGGGACCATAAGATAAGAGAGAAGCCACATTCAAAGCTTCATGAAAAGGAGATTACAATGAGTCAAGACATATGTCGGAAGGAGAGGAAGAATCAAACTTTGTCAAGAACCTTCAACGGGGTTCTGGAAGATTCAGAGGTAAGCTATCTTTCAAATGCTTTGCTTTTGGAAGAGTTGGTCACCATGCAGCCAAGTGTCCTCATAAAGACAAGCTTGAAAAAGGTAAGGAACCCGTTAGATGGAATAGAAAACATAATGTAAGTAAGAAAAGCTATTATACTCATGAAGATAGTGATGGATTTTCAATTAGTGATGAAGACAAGCAATGTAATGATTATAGACTTTTGATGGCTGTTGAAGATGATGATTTCTTGGATGCTATAGATGAAGATGATCTCTATGAAGAAATTTCTAAACTTAAAATCTATTTAGAAGAAAAGAGTATGATCATAGATACTCTGACATTGCAACTTGCTGAAAGGGAAAAACACAATGAAAAGTTAGAATGTGAAATTGTGGGACTTAGGAAAGAAATTGAGAAAACAAAAGCTCTTAATCTTAGATTTGCTAAAGGATCTGAAACTTTAGATGAGATTATCAAAGTGCAGCGTTCTCCTCTAATCAAGACAGGTCTCAGATATTCTGAAGAAGAATCTCAAGCACAGAAGCCATCAACCCCCAAAAGTTATCTTAATGCAGCAAGGCAAAGTGAACAGGTTGAAAATCGACAGCAAAAAGCAGATCACCAGGTAAATCAAGGTCAATCTACTTCAAGGATGAAAAAAGATCACCAAGTAAATTGGGGGCAATCTACTTCAAGGATGAACAAAAGCTATAACTAGCTGCAGGTAAATCATTCTCAATTTTCCTCAAGAATAAATGCCTATGGAAACTACAATCACCGGGATGATAGGTTTGATAATCGAAGGGATTTCTTTAATGGTCAATGTTTCTCTTGTCATAACTTTGGGCACAAAGCAGCTCAATGTGTTGCCTACAAGACCATCATGAATAGAGAAGCACAAAATCAAGGGAATGTGTCTGGAATCATGAAAAGATCCTTCAATAACGTTTCTACTCTTGAAAATGAAATACAATGTTCTATTTGTAACAACTTCAGTCATAAAGATTCTGAATGCAGGAGTAGGTTTCAGCAAACAACTCTGAAGGAGCAAGCTTCATTGAGTCCCAAAACATGGAGAAAGAAAGAACCGCAACCAGAAAGATGCGGTATAGCCTTATATGTAGAAGGATAGGAAAATCAGTGGTACATCAACAGAGGATGCTCAAAACATATGACAGGTGATAAAGAAAAACTTCAGTCATATAACGCTTTAGAAAAGGAAAGGAAGGTCTCATTTGGAAATGACACCCCTACACTCATAAAAGGTAAAGGTTCTATTCTTTTGAAAGAAAAGGTCAAAGCTAGAAATGTCATGTACGTTGATGTCTTAAAGCATAATCTATTGAGTGTCACTCAAATGTGTGATCAAGGAAATGAGGTAATATTTCGATCAAATGGATGTATTGTTCATGAGCTTGATATAGGAGAAATAGTGATCAAAGGCATAAGAACTTCTAATAGTTTATACATACTCAAGGGAGGACAAAAACAATGCTATCTAAGCAAGAATGATGAATACTGGCTATGGCATAGAAGATTGGGGCATCTAAGCTTCTCTCAGATAACGAAAGCATGCAAATATCAGGCGGTTCATGATCTCTTTGACATCAGAATTCCAGACAATACAATATGAAAATCATGTCAGCCTGGTAAGCAAACCAGAACTAATTTTCCTGAGAAGGAAGGATTAGCTAGTAAGCCACTTGAACTTGTCCATATTGATGTATGTGGTCCATCCAGGAAAAGGTCACCTTGAGGAGAAGAATACTTCATATTATTCATTGACAACTTTTCCAGGATGTGTTGGAGAGGACTCTTGAAGCATAAAGATGAAGCTTTCAAAAAGTTCAAAGCATTCAAAGCCTTGGTTGAAAACGAATCAGGTCACAGAATCAAATGCCTCAGGTTTGATCGAGGAGGGGAATTTACCTCGGATGAATTCTTCGATTTTTGTGAAGAACATGGAATAAGAAGGGAATTCTCTACTGCAAGGACTCCTCAACAAAATGGAGTAGTAGAAAGGATGAACATAACGGTTCAAAAAATGGCTCGTGCTATGCTTGATGAGTCTGGAACTCCTGCAACCTTCTGGGGTGAAGCTGCATTTGCTGCCGTTACTATTCTCAACAAGACCAATGTCTAGGTAAACAACACTCAGAATCCTCATGAACTTTGGTATGCTAAGACTCCTACGGTAAAATGCTTCAAAAGTTTTGGAAGCAAATGTTACATCAAAAGCACTGATGAAAACCTTGGCAAGTTTGAACCTAGAGCAAATGAAGGCATTCTCCTTGGTTACTCTCCCCGCAGCAAAGGATATAAGTGTTAAAATAAAAGACTTGGAAAAATTGTTGAAATTATTGATGTAGTGGTTCATGAAGAAGGAAATATTCCTAGGCAGGTAAAATCTGAAGATTTTGAAGATGATGAGGATTATCCTTCAACATCAAATCAAACTTATGATGAAGAAGAAACCTATGAAGCACTAGAAGAACAGATAAGGGTAGAAGAATATACTCCATCCAGGTACGTTCAGAAGAATCATCCAGAAACTCAAATTTTCGGGCAGAAAGAGGCAGGTGTACAAACAAGAAGAACCATCTCAGAAGCTTCAAGCTATCTAGCATTGCTTTCTTCCACTGAACCATGAAATATAAGTGAAGCATGCAAATATGAATGCTGGGTCAAGGCCATGGATTAAGAACTTGAGCATATTGAAAAGAATAATACTTGGGAGTTGGTTCCTAGATCGAATGATAAAAATGTCATAGGGAAAAAATGGATATTCAAAAACAATCTGAATGAAAATGGAGATGTTATTAGAAACAAGGCCAGACTTGTTTGTAAAGGGTATGCTCAACAAGAAGGTATAGACTTTGAAGAAATTTTTGCACCGTTTGCAAGACTTGAATCCATAAGAATGTTCCTTGCTCTTTCTAGCTTTCAGAAGTTCAAAGTATTTCAAATGGATGTGAAATCTACCTTTTTAAATGGAGACTTAGAAGAAGAAGTGTATATTGAGAAACCAGATGGATTCATCCTTGGAAATGATCCAAAACTTGTATGTAGACTTAAGAAGGCACTCTATGGTCTTAAACAGGCTCCAAGGGCTTGGTATTATCATCTCGACAAATACCTCCATCAACAAGGTTTTTCAAAAGGATCAGTAGATAGAAATCTATATATAAAAATTGATAATGATAAATTGCTAATACTTGTTGTGTATGTTGATGATATCATCTTTGGTATCAATGAAGAAGCCATGAGTCAAAACTTTCCTTTGGTGATGAAGACTTAATTTGAAATGTCCTTTCTTGGTGAACTGGCATATTTTCTTGGTTTACAAGTCCAACAAAATAAAGACGGTATCTTTTTATCACAAACCAAGTACCTCAAGCAGATCTTGAAGAAATATGGCATGGAATATTCAAAACAAGCACGTACCCCTATGGTAACAGGATGCAGCCTCAGCGCAAAGAACCATTTAGCAACCGTACATCAACCAACCTATAGATCCATGATTGGTAGGCTGCTCTATATGACAGGTACCCGACCAGACATCATACATGTAGTGGGAATAGTTGGAAGATTCCAGGAAAATCCAAAAGAAGCACACCTTCAGGCTGTTAAAAGGATTTTCAAATATCTTCAAGGAACAGAAAACTATGGCTTATGGTATCCTAGAGATACAAATCTCACACTTCATGCATATACAGATGTAGATTGGGCAGGAAGCATGAATGATAGAAAAATCACTAGTGTTGGTGCATTACTTATGGGTTCCAGATTAGTATCTTGGTTCAGCAAGAAAAAAAGTTCAATTGCTTTATCTACAGCTGAAGTGGAATATGTGGCTGTTGCATCTTGCTGCACACAGCTCCTTTGGATGATGCAAACTTTGCAAGATTTTCAAATCACTTGTACTCCACCTATCTCCATTTTATGTGATAATACAAGTGAAATCAATATTTCAAAGAATCCTGTCATGCATTCAAAGACCAAGCGCATGCCTATCAAATATCATTTTCTCTGAGAACAAGTGCTTGAACAAAAGGTCAAATTGGAGTATGTTCCCTCCAAGAGACAGGTTGTTGATATACTCACCAAACCACTACCTAGGGAGACATTTGAATACCTCAGACAGAAGCTGGGAGTAGTTGATGCATCATCTTGCTGTTGAAACTTGTCTATTTCAGAGAAAAGTGGTTGTACGCAAGTTTCATGTGGAGCATCTGCATACATACGCTGGTTTCTATGGATACAGTCGCGTATATGTTGATTGGAAGACAACAGTTGGCCAGGCTCCAGATGAAAAGAGTTTTATATGGGTCTGACAGAGACCATCTGGCACAGGTTCAGGGGGAGCATATATAATTCTAATAATTCATTGTTGGCATTATCTTAGAAGATCTTGGTTCAAGTTGACAGTTGTTTTTGGTTTCAGGTGGAATGGGTGCAGGGGGAGAACATAGTTGCTGGTCTAAGTGATGATTGATAGATGCTGCTAATGATAGTTTTTGATGACTATCATAGTCGTGTTGTAGATATTTCATCTCTATGTCATATCAAGGTCATGTAACGACCTACTTTGGTTCCCCCACTATGCCTGCGATGGATGATGTAATTTTCTAGTTTTATCATGTGTAAACCTTTGGTGTATCCCCACTTGGTTGGGTGGATGAGTCAATATTGTTATATCCCCACTTGGTTGGGTGGATGAGTCAATATTGTTATATCCCCACTTGGTTGGGAGATGGACGTATGTATGAGTCTTTGGTGATGGGAAGGTCATTTATGATGTATAAAGTCATGTTTCTTCTTGTAGAACATCTTCTTGCAGACCTTGCCTACAGTCAGGGGGAGCATGGATGGCACAGTAGAACAGAGATTTTAGCATGTACTCAGGGGGAGCATAACCCTTTGCACTTGATGACAAAGTGGGAGAATGACTTTGAGTGACTTGGGGTTTGTCAGGCCAGGAGTAACTCCAAAAAAACTGATACGATTATTTCATTAGGTAGCTATTGTTATATACACATGAAAGTGACTGATCAGTTCATCTTCTTGATGACTGTTCACATTCCAGAAGATTAGGTGTTAACATTGCCCCCATTAATCTGAAGGGATGTTGGTGAGTCCAAGCATCATTCTGAATCTTTCAAGCTTTTCTCTTCTAAGCGCTTTGGTGAATATGTCTGCAATTTGCTCATTTGTGGAACAATGATGGAGATGGATTGTTTTGGCCTCAACATGATGTTGGATCAGATGATATTTAGTATTGATGTGCTTTGTACGATCATGGAAATTTGGGTTCTTGGCCAACTTTATTGTAGAGGTGTTGTCAATCATGGTGGATTGATTGTACTGTTTTACCTACACTTCAAGAATTTTCTTGAGCACACAATTTTTCGTTGCTTCACTGCTGCCAGTATCGCTTCTGTTGTTGGAATCTGCCGGAACTGATTGTTTGCGTGATCTCCAAGAGACAGCTCTTGATCCAAGACTCATAGCATATCTTGAAGTAGATACTCCAGTTTCTTTGTCTCCATCGAAGTCTGAATCAGAGTATCTAATCAAGCTGAAGTCTTCCACCTGTGTATACTTGATTCCAAGGTCTTGAGTTCCCTTCAAGTACCTTAGAACTCTTTTTGCAGCAGACCAATGTCCCTCACAAGGCTTTTGCATAAACCTGGAGAGGATTCCAGAAACAAATGAAATGTCTGGTCTGGTAGTAGTGAGGTAGATGAGACTTCCTACAAGCTATCTATACTTTGTTGCATCCTCAAATTCCTTTCCTTCAATAGATGTGAGCTTTAAGTTTTGTTCCATTGGAGTAGAAAGAGGATTGCACTTTGTCATTCCAAATCTATTTAACAAATCTCCAATGTATTTCTTTTGAGAAAGAAATATGGATTTTGGATGTTGGGTTACTTCAACGCCAAGATAGTAATGAACATAGCCCAAATCAGTCATTTCAAAACTTTTTCCTAATTCTTTCTTTATGGATGCGATATAGATTTCATTGTTCCCTGTCATTAAAAGATCATCTACATATACCACAAGATATACAACTGTTTTGCCAAATTTCTTGACAAATAAAGTTGCATCATCAAGATGATTGAAGTTGATTTTCAGAAGATGCTCAGTTAGTTTTTCATACCAGGCTCGTGGTGCTTGTTTGAGGCCATACAAGGACTTCACAAGTTTGCATACTTTATGTTCATGTCCTTTCATAGAAAATCCTTCAAGCTGGGACATAGAAACATTTTCTTTTAGATCTCCATTTAAGAAGGCAGTTTTTACATCCATTTGATGGACTTTCCAACCGTTCTAAGCTTCTAGTGCAAAGAGTGTCCGGATGGTGGCCCATTTTGCTGTGCGGGCAAAAGTTTCCTCATAATCGACCCCTTCCTTCTGTGCAAAACCTTTTGCCACAATCCTAGCTTTGTGCTTGTCAAGTGAGCCATCAGCTTTGTACTTGTTCTTGTAGACCCACTTGTAGCCAATTGGTTTGGTTCCAAATGGAGGATCAACCAGCTTCCAAGAGCCTTTCTTTATGAGGGCATCATACTCCTTTTGCATTGCTTCTTTCCATTCATCATGAGAAGCAACTTCTTTAAAGGAAGTTGGTTCAAAATCTGTAGACAAGTTCAATTCACAATCATAAGAAACATCCATATCATCAGGTGAATTAGAGTCATCTACATCACCTCCATTTTGTCGGTTTGCATTTCTGGTTCCTGTTTTTCCAATTTCATCAGGATGAACACTTTCAAGTGTTTTTGTCATCCACTTTGGGGGACCTTTCTGAGATGGTCCAGGCTGCTCTGTTGATTGAGTTGGGAGTGAATCAAGATTGAGTCTCCCAATTCTATCAATTACATCACTTAAAGCATCATCCGTTGTTGGAGTTTCAGGCGGGGGAGAATCTTCTTCAGAAGACGATTCCACATGTTGATCTAGGTATAGGAATCCCCCCTTCAAGATGTGGAATCTGATTTTCAAATTCTTGAAATGATTTCATTTTTTCGAATCTATCCAAGCGATCAAGTTGCCGCTCAACAACATTGTCAGATTTGGATGATTCAAGAAAAATTACATCTCTAGATATAACAACTTTTTATTTTCTTCATCATAGAGGCGGTATGCTTTGGAGGTATTTGAATACCCCAAGAAAATACACTTACGACTTCTAGCACCAAGTTTGTTTCTATGTACCTTTGGTATCAAAGCATAACAGGTGGAACCAAAAATCCTAAGATGTTTGACCGAAGGAACATGTCCATACCACAATTCATAAGGAGTCTTGTTTCTTATAGCACTAGATGGACATCTATTCTTTATATATGCAGCACATAGAACAGCATCAGCCCAAAACATTATCTTTACATTTTTGAAAAAAAGCCTGGATCGTACCATATTCAAAATTGTTCTGTTCATTCTTTCAGCTACACCATTCTGTTGGGGATTATAAGGTACAGTTGTTTGATGTTTAATCCCATGTTGGCGAAGATATTGTTCAAATTCATTTGATGTATATTCTTTTCCATTATCAGTGCGAATAGACCCAATATGAGATTGTGCATCATTTTCAATCCATTTATGAAAATTCTTGAATGTTAGGAAAGCATCAGATTTGTTCTTCACTAAATAAACCCAACACATTCTGGTGTAGTCATCAATAAATGTCATGATATATTTATTTCCATTTGCAGAGAACAAGCAATTGGACCATAAATCTGAATGAATAAGTTCAAGCTTCCTATGTGCTCTTGAATGTGAGTCATGAAATGACTGTTTGCTATGGTTTCCTAGAATGCAAGCATCACATTGCTTAAGTTTTCTAGGATTGTAGGCAAACCAGCAACACCATTTTTCTTCAATAAACAAAGACTGTCATAGTTTAAATGTCCAAATCTAGCATGCCATAATAAACTTGATGGAAGTGTACCTTCTTCATGATGAGAAATATATGAGAAATGTTGTACATGAGCAGATGTTCCTTGCAGTTTGAAAAGTTTTTCTTCTTCTATTCCCCTCATGACAAGTGAGTGATCAGTTGCTTTTCTTACCTCAATCTTTCCATCAAACATATGAATGGAGTGACCTTGCTGGCGGATGTGGACCAAGGACAGCAAGTTTCTCTTGAGCTGTGGGAGATATAGAACATGATCAAGAAGAAAATCTGAGAGACCAGGCAGTTTAAGCCTGATTGTGCCAAGCCCTGATGGCTTGATTTTTGACTGATCTGCAAAGTATACTACTCCATCAACATTGTCAGTGAAATATTAAAAAAAATCTTTTCTATGAATCATGTGACATGTTGCTCCTGAATCAAGCAGGCAATCATTTTTCCAGGAAGGAAGTGAAGTATTAAACAAATCTTCATTTACTCCAATGTTACATTGTGCCTCAACATAGTGAGCGGATTCAGGTGCTTTACCTTTGTCTGTATCATCAGTTTTACCTTTCTGTTGGTTTCTTCTCTGCTCAATTTTGTCCCATGATAGCTTGCATGTAGAGGCATCATGTGATCCATTTCTTTTGCAGCGAATACAATATAAATATGTCTTTTCTCCTTGAGAATGTCTGCCCCCCTGCCTTTGAAATATCTTCCTCTTCCTCTTCGTCCACCTCTTCCTCTTGTAGAATTTTGAGCAGGATACTTTTCTTTATGATCCAGGCATACAGTGTCTTCAGAAGATTCAGTGGTTGTCTTCTTTCCAAAGGCTTTTTCTCTTTCAGCAAACTTTTTCACAAGAGAGTCAAAGGTTATATCTTTGAGATTTCCATTTGCTTGCAAAGACTCAAGATAATTGGAGTAAGTAGGATAAAGTGCCTTGAGAAAGCAATAAAAGAGATATCCAGCTCAACCTTAGTGGATTTGATATCATGCATTATAGACTTTATTTCAGATGCAAGAGCAAGAGGATCATTCTTTTGCAGTTCAAGAGTGAAGAGTTTAAT
>APFE031750698.1:1802-12437 GCA_000404065.3 Pinus taeda
AAACCAGACTCTGGCACACTCTAACCCAGAATTCTTACTTGAAAACCAATTCTTTGGCTGGTAAGAATTCCTTGTTCTATTTGTTTACTGTTTGCTTCATCGCTTCAATAATGACTTGAGGACAAGTCAAAGCTTTAGTGGGGGAGAAGCATCAGCATTTTTGTTTTCCTTATCTCATCTCCTCATTTGTAAGTCTTCAAAGAATTTGTTTCAGCACTTCAGTATTTCAATAAAGGAGTTTCTTTTGTCTTTGTTCTAATCAGAGGGACCTGTTCAAGCAATATGCAATGGGACCTATTCAGAAGACTATGTTACCAGCACCAATATTAGAGGGACCTGTTCAACAAACATCAAAGGGACCTGTTAAAGACTGCTACATCAGGCTACTTCAACAAAGTTTCAATAGAGTTTCAAAGGTTGCTTATCATCAAGGCTACTTCAACAAAGTTTCAATAGAGTTTCAAAGGTTGCTTATCATCAAGGCTACATCAACACCAAAGATCAAGGAAGCTACACACACATAGTTTTTCAGATTTCAAAGACGCTGCACACAAATTTCAAAGAAGCTACACAAATATTCTTCATATTTTAGAGGGACCTGTTATATCCAATTTCATCTCAAAAGGGACCTGTTATGGACAGTGAAGATTAGTCACATATGGACAATGAAGATCAGTCCTACCTATGCATGCCAACTCAACTTTTGGTCAACCAACAAGTGTAATGTATTGTTGTAATTTTTATTTTTAACATTTAAAATTCTTGAATTATTTTAGTGTTAAATATGATGATTATGATTGCTTATGATCAATTTCAAAAACACCCCTATACCCATCACCCTTGTAACATTCCTAACTACTCAACTCTGCTATCATTTCCCAACACACTTTAGCCTATTACCATATTCCTCCTACAATTTTTAAATCTTTTCCTACACCACCCTTCAATCCTTGTCATTAACTCCTCATACTTGAATCGGCCATCAAACCTTATCATTGATCCATCATCTTCCTAATCGGCCAAGTACCAACAAGTAATGGATAAGTGGTGAATCCTTCGAGAGCCAAGTGTTAAACGATTTCATTCATTTTTGAATCAGCCAAGTTATAAAAGGATTGTTTGACCTGAGTCGACTCATGCAACAACTATCCGTTATCATCACTCCAACACTCCTTATATGCCAATGGCGTTCTCATGATTGTACCTATGCAAACCAATATAACTCCTCTGTCTTTGTGATGTGAATGCGCTCTGCATTATCATTATAGTAATTTGGGTAAGGTCGATTGTTAAGTTTCATTTCATAAAACTCTCAGTTCGTAAAAGGGCTTTACCATATTAGTGATTCAAACTCTGTGATTTCAAAGAAGGTCGAGACAGCAGGCGCTACAAAGGGAGATCATAGTAAATAGGCTCACCACGAGTTTCTACCTCCGCCATAATCCGAGGACATTAATTCGGTTGCTTCCCAAGCAATTGAAGAAGGAGACCCCGAGAACAAAGGGCGCTACCAGGTCGGTTGAGTGGAGCGTAAAATAGAGGTAAAAAATCAAGAGACCCTTGTTGAATTATTGAGCATAAACAAAAAGGGTTAGAATAGGAGTTTCTTTTTCAAAATGACCAATAGAGCAGAGCCTAAGACATTTGATAGTTCCTAATATCATGATGACTGTATTATGATTTTAAGGGAAAAGCAATGGTTATCCTTCCTACAAAAATTTAATGGGAACAATGAAGAAGTGACCAAGCAGTTTTCATTTACATTTAATGGAGAGAAAGCATTAATATGCAACTTCTCTTTTAGGATTTCAGAAGATACCATAGCACAAACCTTGGGAATCAGTCTAGAAGGAGAAAAATATTTCAAAACAAAACAATTTAAGGAAAAATCATGGACTTAGTTTATGTCTAGGTCCAGGGTTTCCTCTGTCAACTGGAAAAAGGGTGTCCCTAGAAGCTGGCCAATGCACCCATGGGATGAAATGGTGTACATTATTCAGAAATTTGTTACGTGTGAAGGTCATTACAGCATAGTATATCTATATCACATCAAACTCATGTTGCACTTAAAAGGGCAATGCACCATCCGTCTACCCTATTTCCTCTTACAGAGTTTGACTAAGATGTCAAAAACTATTCAAAAACAAAAGGGTAATGAAGATAAAAGTTTGTATCATTTTGGGTTGATTAAAATTCTAATTGAATTTGAAGTGCAGAGGAGGGGAAATACATGGAAATAATTTTTGGTTGCTAATCAAATCAAAGATGGAGAAGATGAACAGGAATAGCAAGAGCGCTCAGAGTTTATGCTTGATATTGATGAGGAAATCCCTGTGCGCAAGTCAAGCAATGTTCCTCCACACAGCAGTAGTGTAAGGACAAGAAGGATGAGGCAAGAAGCTGCCCAGAAAATTGAGCAAGACAAAATTTTCACTACTTATACAAGAAGATCAAGGAGAATACAAAAGAACCAAACACAAGATGATCAACCAGAGTCAAATGCAAATGCACCAATGGACATTGAGAGCAGTGCTCATTCACAGCCAGGACCGGAAGCCGAAATGGAAGTCGACAGTAACAATGGACAAGGGAAAATGCCAGCACCTGCAAACAAGAAACAAAGGAGGTTAGAAAAACAAATTGAAAAGCTAAAAGAAGAATTGATGGAGGCAAACCTGCTAGAGAAGGTCATCAAGAAGGAGAATGAAATGTTGAGAGGTCAGAGAAAGAAGACTCAGCAGAAAAATGAGAAGCTGAAGGAGCAAATCAAAGAACTCAAGACTGAACAAACCGACATTTGCAAGTGGGCAACAAAATGGTATACTCAAAAGAAATATCTCAAGGAAAAATACAAGAACTTGAAACATGAGCTCCACGTTCAGAATAATGCCCAATCTCAGAAGAATATAGATGCATTGTTACAAGCGACAGAAGCACAAGCAGGAACAGAGTATAAAGGGAGCACATTAGGATTAGCATGACGACATGCTAAATCATTGAGCTTGGCGGAGATGTTGGTACCATTTCATTGCCATCCTTTTCTTCTAGAAATCCATCATTTGTCTATCTTTTTCTCCCATAAACCCCTCATAGTCCATTGAAATTGATTAATCAAAGCATTATAGCTGTTATTTTACATTAAATTTAATTTGTGAATTTTTATGTTAAAAATTAGAAATTTTCAACAAAATTACAAGATGTCATGACTTCCTGTAAATGGTTTATGATGCGACACGTGGCATAGCAGGAAAATCAAAACAAAGGATAGGAACATGATCTGGAATGTACATACATGGTGAAAGATCTATTCAACGGAGAATCTAAAGCTCCTGGATACATGGTCAATGCTGGTCAAACCCAGCCTTTTGGTCACAAAAGAAGCAAAAAGCCAAAGTTGCCTAAACTAATTTCGTTTTGCTTTGGAAATCAGTTAAGATTAGAAAGGACAAAAATCACTCTTTTTGTAAAAGCAGAAACATCTGCATAATGTATGTACATTTGATTATAGAGGGAAAGTTAGTGAATATAGGATAGGAGACAAGCAGATAAAAGACGACGTATTGTATTGTCCAGAACGGTTGTTGTCCTTGTGTATTGTTTCCAGAACATTGCTCTTGTATGTGATTTGATTTCCAGAACTTAATTACAGGCATCTTTTTACCATTACAGTGCATATGCGTTAACATTTTCATCACTTGAAGTTTCCTAAGTGTGCCATTGAAGTGTGGACGGGCCCTACATGGAGATTGGTATACTTTTATTTTCATTTCCATAGCGTTTTCGAATCTGAATAGTGTGAATAGCGTTTAATGTTATTTTCTTGCCTGTGAGTTTATTCATTGGATTAGAAGTTCTTGCAAGTAATATTCATGGTGGTAGCTTGATAATTTGATTGCTAGATCATTGAATGATATCTTGTACAAGATGTGATCGATCATTGGATTTCAAAGTATCTCTGTGGACTATATTTTCATGCATTTAAAATTCCAGTTTGCTTAAAAGAGCTTTTGGTTTTCATGAATGCTTAGTGTGTTAGTTGGAAAGAGTTTTTGTGAATGAAATCCTTGTAATAGGGTTGAAAACTCAGACTAGTAACACGTTGTTTCTTTAGAACAATTAGTTAAATTAGATGATCTGAGTGTTAAGGTGTGAGAGGAAACATATTTCAATCTCCTGTAAAGGAGTACTATAGCCTGTCACAGTAGACACTTAGTTAGGTAGATGAGATCATTTTATGTCTATAGACTTTAGACACATGCCTCTAAGTTTACCTACCTTGGTTGATATTAAATCTAGTTTAATCTAGCACCCTAGATTGGCCACTACAATGGGTTTTGAACTTGTAACCTCCCCCACCCAAAGTCTACACCTTACCAAGAAGCCTCCAAGGTGGAAGTTGAAATGTATAGCCACGTCCACCTATTTCAACACACAATTAAAGTCCAACGGTGAGGTGGTGGGAGCCAACCTTGCGGGCCAGCCCCCACCCCATGTGACCTCAAGCACATGAACAAAGGGCTTGCGGATAGGCACTTAGCACACTAATCGTGCTTAATATTAATTAGGTCAATTTAGAATTTAATTAAATAGTTAATTAAGTTGACAAAATATTTGGTGGCATGCCAAATTAGGCAGAAATTGCCATCTTTGGTGGACTTAACTGGAGTCTCTCTAGATTTAGCAGAGGTTTCCTAGGAAAAATTGAATGAAGCATAACTTACTCAAGTTACGACCAAATTGAGATCAGAAAGAAGTGTTCTTAGCTAATTTGAACCTTCTAAACACATTGGTGTAGGTATCAGGAGCCATAGAAATTTTTAAATAGTATTTTTTCCACATTGAGATAATACAGAGGCCCAAGCCATGGAAGTTAGACCAGGGAGATGTAGTCGAGCTGGAGTGAAATCCTTCATCAAAGCACTGCGTTAATGTGTCTCTTTGATGGTTTGATGCACTATATATGTTTTCTGTTCATTATTCATTTTTTAAGCTATTTTTCTCATTAATGTCTTGTTTAACTTAAGGAACTTTACTTGTTTGTAAGCACCAACAACTAAGGGAACCTCAACACAAAAAGAAAGAATAAAATACATGTTTGTAAATATGTAATTGTTATTAGAACAACAAAACTAATGATACAAAAACATATGAGTCCCAATTATTGGATTTGATCCTTATAAAAATAAAATTTATTGTTTTTATCATAAAGTTATTTTTCTTATAAGGTTTCCAACACTATTTGCAAAAGCTCCTTATGCTCTTCCAAGTTCCTCAAGTAAATTAGAATATCATCAATAAAAGTTAGAATGAATTTGTCTAAGGATGGAAAATATCATTCATAAAACTCATAAATGTTGTTGGGGCATTAGTACTCCCAGATCGAAAAACAACAAATCTATAATGACCATAGCGAGTTCTAAACATTGCCTTACAAATATCCTCTTCCTTTCTCCTTATGTGGTGATAACCTCACCTCAAATCAGTTTTAGAAAATACGGTAGAACTTTTAACTTGATTGAATAAATCATTAATGATTGGACAGATACTTATTTTTGATTGTCAACTAATTCAATTGCCTATAATAGATACACAATCGTAAAGTGGCATCCTTTTTACTCACAAACAACATTGAGGCTCCCTAAGGTGACACACTTGGGCAAATATATCCTTTGTCTACTAACTCTTGCAACCGCATTTTGAGTTTAATTAATTTACTTATGGTCATACAATAAGGGGCTTTTGACACTGGGGTTTCTCCTCGAATTAATTCTATGGTAAATTCAATATCCCTCTTAGGAGGTGACCCTAGAATTTCCTCTTGAAATACATCCATGAACTCTTGAATAACTGGTATGTTTTCCAAGATAGTTATCTTATCCTTAGAATTTGTATCACCCACTTGTATAGAATATATTTGACATCCCTTCGAGATGCACTTGCTCAATTGGTTAGCTATGATAGGTCATAATTTAATGGCACTTTTAATTCCCTAAATCTCTTGCATAACACCCTCTTCTGTGAAGAAACTAATGGTCTTGTCCTTATAGTTCACGAAATACCAATGTCTTTCTAGCTAGTCCATTCTGATTAGCATGTCGTAGGATTCAAAAGGCAACATATTTAAATTCACCTTATTTTGTTTTCCTTCTATTTCAACAGGATAATTTTCCACTTTAGCAATCACTCTTCTTTTAGCCCTAGTAGCCAATTGTATTAACCAAGGGTTTTTAAATTTCAGAATTTAAAAATGACACAACTCTATTAATTTTGGATTGATATAACTTAGGCTTGCACCTAAGTCTATTAAAATAGAGATAGAATGGTTAGCTATTTTATATTCAAATTCTACCATCACAGGTTGATATTCAGCCTAGTGATCTTCCAAAGCAACATTGATCCTTGGTATATTTCTTGTTATCTCCGTAACTATAGAGGGTTCTTGAATTCTAGCAACTAGCTCTATCCTTGTATGGTAAGGATTTTTTATAATAATGTGGCTCTCCACAACCCCAACACTAAAAAGGGGTTTTTGTGATTGGTTAGGGTCTGGTTTTCTTAACACCTCAACTTGTTTGGTTTCACTGTGCAAATGAATTTTTTGTTGATTCTTTCTAGGTGGTCCATTTTTTAATTTTCTATGTGCATTCTTAACACCAACAACTTTTTCATTCTTCGTATTCTAGAAATTTTTCTATCCCTTCTTATTTGGACAGCTTCTGCCACTTTCCCCTTTTTGCTTCATTTGTTGGTAGTAATTTATGCCTTTCTAAATAGCTTCATGCATCATTTTCAAGTTATCAAACTCCAACCTTTCCTTCATGAAAGATGGTAAACCACTGCTAAAACGTTACACCTTAGCCTTTTCTTTGCGAATATAGGGAACATACCTCATTAGAGAGGTAAAATTGGTTACCAATTCATCTATGGATTCCTGCCCTAATTTCAGATTATGGAACTCTTTTACTTTTTCAACATAGAATCATTTTGTTGATTACTTATGCTTGAAATGTTTTTGAAAACTGTCCCACGTTACTTTTTATTTGTTGATTCCCTAAATAGTTTTAATTTTTTCCCACCATAGGGTGGATTTACCTTGGTGTTGATAAATTGTCAACCTAGACTTTAAATTGTCATCGTACTCATAAATATAAAAATATATATTCATGTTGATAGCGAATATTTAGAAACTTATTCTACTTCTCCATCAAACCTTGGGGGTTTGATTTTTTTGAACTCCCCTTGCAATTCAACCTTTTGCCTCTTGGTCCCTTTTCCAGCGGAAGCATTTTTAGATTCTTGTTCATTATTAATTCGACCTCCCTCAAATTTTGGATTGGCCTCTCTTTGATGGTTCTCTTCAACTCTATTTCCATTATCAGGACTAGGATTTGGGTTTCTTTTTTTTTCTCTCTCAGAAAATTTCCATAATTCTCTCCTTTTCTAAACTCAGCCTCTCATTATAACCTCTTAAATCCGTCATCTTAGCCTGTAAATTTTGAACCATTTCTAAAAGCATTGCATTTGTATTGTGGGATTCCTCTCCCAACTGAATCCACATATCTAGGTTGGATTCTACAAAAGATATACGTTTGGATCCTATAGATGGCCTCCCGAGTGGGGTGATTCTAGCTCCTATCCTCATGTTTCTTATAATTTCTCTGTGCATCATTAATAGTATTTTATTTCACAATTTCCCAAACATGCCATAGTGTTGTAGCCATGATATTATTATACCACTTGTAAAATGCACAAATGCATCCCACAATTTTTATTTTATTTTATTTACATAGTTGATTTACCATAGTTGGTAGCCCTGTGCAATTTCGTAACATATCAATAAAACAAACAAAATATCTATCTTGAGTTAATAAAATGCTAACCCACGAGGGCTAGTGAAAGCAATATGTTAACCTACTCCCTAGGTTTCAGCCATATTTTAATAACTTGTTTTGATAAGTGTCATGGGTACTTTTAGCGGGTCATACATCTTATCTACAATAGTTATATTTATTAATACTATGGTACCCAAGTTAATGTCTTGACAACCTATTCTTGATTGTCATATCTATTTCATTCATGATTCTCGATCACCTAGGGTACATTTTATTTCATTTTCCATCAATCTCATGGGACACTTGGTCTTGTTCCTACCGTTGATCTTTCCACCACTTGATCAATGGTGAAGGTTGAAAAGGGTTAGTTAAGGGTAACCAACTCACCCCAACCCCCGTTGTTCGACCGATCATTCTACTGATTCACTGTGGGCCTCCCATGTTTGCAAATTACCTTAACGGTGCTAGGGTTTTCACTCCTTTCCATCACTTCACATTTATAGGTACTTCTTTTCTCTTTACCAAATCAAATTGGTTCTGCTTTCTTACATGATTACACGTGTTTCTCCCACAGGCATGTAATCTTTCTTTTTTTTCCTCACGTTTGCTACAAGTGACAACAGGGTTTAAAAATTCCTTCATGGCCAACTAGGAGTGGAAGAACTTGTATCTTTCCACATAGGTGAATAATAATCTTATGCCGAATTCCTCCTTAAAATTTTAAATAAGTTGTATTTCTGCTAATATGCAGGGATTTGACCCACGAAAATGTAGCTAACTAAATCTTTTGGTGGCTCACAAGTTGGGTCTTCGTGCCTCTCCCTTATACAAGATGATTTTTGGTTGGATACTTAAGGTTGAGATCATGATTAGAATCACACAATTTTTGCTTTCCAGGTTCCGATTAGTCTCACTCTCTAAGCGGTGCGATGGTTTCCAGAAGTCTTTCCCTTTCCGGGCCAAAACTTTTAATGTTTATTCTTAAGAAAATAAGGGACCTTTCGAAAACCCTAGCTAGTCTCTGTACAATCTAAAGTGGCATACATTATTAGTGCAAATTTAATTACCACAGTTCGAACAAGGGTTCACTCTATGTTAATTGTAACTGTAGTAAGGACCTTTTTTGTTATATAATTTCTCTGAATTAATAGAAGCATTTCATAATCTCATTTTATTTATTAATGTCCCACCCTAGCAGCACTGAATGATTAAGTTGCAACTTTTTGGTCTATAGAAGTTCTCATTATTGCGGGGATCTATTTACTTCATTTACTATTCACATCCTTCTTTTAAAGTTTCAGGGCTTTGACCCTGGTGCATGCATATTCAAAATTTTCATCTCTTTCCTTTATAGAATGATTACTTGTTGAATGTTGTTGAATATTTTCTTTACGATTCCTAATATGCCTAAAATATAAAGTTATGGTTCTTGCATTGTGTACCTTTTAAGCATAATTTCTTACTCTCTAGTCTTATTACAAAACTTCTTTAATGTGCACTCATTCTTGAGTTTATGGAAGCATTGGCAATCTCCCTTTTACAAATAGTTCGTACTTGGTTGAAGTTAACTTAATTGACACCAAACAGTTTCCTTGTACGTTACTTATGTACTTTGATTCTTTTATTTTCTCTTTTCGGTAATTTACAGAGAGGAGGGACCTGAGCCACTTGGGACCTACCCACTATCCTTGAGGTACTTAAAAATAAGTTTGCAAGGATCTGGACTACTCTTTAATGAACCTTGGTTTGTTAGTTTGGAGTTTAACCAAAAACTATGTCCTAGTTTCTAGTTTCGTTACTATTGTGTCTCAAGGCCTTTGTAATTTTGAGGAAAGTTCTCTTTTACAAACTATTTTCCCTTTTCTCCCATTGAAATTACAGCGTTACAGTCCCTCTTCCTCATAATGTCATCTTAAGGCTATTATACCCTACATAAATATATGATATATTTTCATTCATAAGTAAGACAAATTGAATACAGGTGTTTACTTTGCTGACAATACAAATTCCTCTTCACAAACTCATGTATGCATAGCCATAGAAACAAATTTCCTTTGCCTTCAAAATTAGGGAGAATATTTGCTTTGAACAACATTACTAAATATTCATAAGAGAATTTATTACCTTATAAAAATGATAGCGTTCTCATAAGTTTTACAAATATAAAAGCACTTATATGTATCAATCTATTCTATCAAGGACTCAGTGAGGAAAATACATCTCCTCCCGACCACGAGAATGGAAATTATGTCCAATCGTCCCCAATATTTACTCCTTCCAAAACACTTTTAGAGATCATATGTTATGATGATCTACTCTTGGACCTTAGAACCACAATAGTCCAATCCAAAACTCTCAACTCAAGAATCTTTTCCTAAGGTTTCCACTAGCTCTATGTCCAAATCAATAACACTTAGTCTGGCAATGTCTTACCCAACCTTAACAATGTCGTGTGTAAGGTACCAGTTCTCCAATCTTCTTCTCTCTTGTTACCTCCATGCCATTCTCAGATCTTTCCCCCTAGATGTTTCATCTCTAGGAAGAGAGAGAGAAAAGATAATTGTGACTAACTATCTAGAAGTACAAAATTTCATTTCATGGTCTTTTCTCATGATTTCCAAGACTCATAATAATTTTTCTTTTAAACAAAAACAATTAAATAAACCTTTTAAACATTTAGAGCTTCACTAGGATTTTCCTCTAAGCCTTCCATTAATGACAATAAATAACAAGTATTTACAATAACTGGGGCATTACACTTTTATTGTAAGCCTCAAATTCTTATTTACTTATCAATTTAATT